>NQII01006952.1:123456-134594 GCA_002778355.1 Clitarchus hookeri | reverse complement strand
ATCCGACTCCCATTGCCTGACTCCCTGTGTGTCCCGGTGTGGCCCTCCGAGCACCGCGTTTTAACTCCATACATCACTGACTCTGCAGGGGTCAGAACATCAGCAGTGACTGGCTCATCTGACTACCTCGCATCTCTTGGCGTGATGACTAATGCAACTGATTGACTGACACAACTGACTGACTCTGCTGGGGTCCGACCCCCCGGCCTCTCAGCTGAATGACTGACTTCCTCTCTCGGTATGTGGTTGATATGACTGACCCGACTAATTTGATGTGACTGACCAAACTGAACTGCTCTCCGAACGGATTTATTAAACTGATCCCCTCCTCTCACAGTTGGCTTTTAAACTATTTCCATCCCCCCTTAGAACCTTACACATGTCTTCCTCTGTTGGGTGAAGGGGAGAGGTTGACCTGCTGTGCTAATGACAAACCCTTTCAGCTCCTTTCGCATCGCGTGTCCAAGTTTCCACTCGGTTTGCTAGGTGGGTGGGACTCGTGGCCCAATTGCCAAGATTTTTCAGCCTTTTCTCTGGTGTATTATCCCTTTCAGTACATGTGTTAATTCCTTCGTGGGCAGAAATCGCTAACTTACCACAGCTTGACCTCGGCACGCGTTGATGACTTATATGTCCCCTAGGGGCGGCCTGAGTTGGCCACGTGTGTCTCGTGGTATGTGTCAACTTGTTGGCGCTCGTGGGGAAGATTAAATTGAGAGGGGGGTTTGTCAGCTGGCTTTCTCTATGTTCGCGCTCCATTTGCTATGCGGCCTCCCGCGCGATGTGTCCCGTGGACACACGGCAGCTGTGATCACCCTTTCTGTCTCTACCCTCCTTCGGTCTCCTAATCTGGTCGCTACTCAAGGACGCACACCCATGGTTAACAGGCATGCCCTGCCTGCAAAAGGAACTAAAACTCTGACTCTGCGATTCCAAAAAAGATGGCTGTTTACAGGTTACATAATTTTTCAAATACTTTGTAGGCCTTACACATTGGGAATAACAGCTAACTTCTAAGTTTACTGGGACGATTAAAACACTTTATTTACTAGTCTACAGCATTTAGGGGTTGGGACAAAAGCTGACTTACTTTTAATAGGGCCTACAAATGCCATGGATAGCATGTTTCTGTACAAGTGTAACTTCTGGCTACATGATTGAACTCGCGCAAAAAATAAACAAAATGTAAGCGGGATACAAAGCTCGGTCTCAGTATAGTACTTACAAACTTTCTTACAGGGTTACAACATTTTTACAGGGTTACACAGCTATACAACATGCCCTAAAGTAATCTCTCCAGATCAAAGTCCTTTGACAGTACTTATTTGCTCTTCTGTGCTTCCGTCGCCCTTGCAAATCGGGGACTTTCTTTAACAAAGGCAAACAATGATGTGGCAGAAGGCCTGTAATTTGCTAGGCTGTCTGACAGCATTTAGGTTTTGTGACATGGTTTACTTTTACGGCTGCTCGTAGGGCGAGGAAAAAAACTCTTATCTCCTAGACTGGGAGACTCTGTTCCTGTGTTCAGACTACTGTATGGCATTCTGCCATTTTTACAAGTGGTCCTATGGTAGACTAACGTAAACACACAACATCCTCGGTAAAAAAATTTAACAGTTAATGGCATCTCGCAAAATAAACATTCTATCCTCGGCTGAGGGCCCATCTTCCTATTTTGCAACTATTGGTAAATTCAACAAAAACGCTTAGTCACTCTTAAGTACTAGCTTCTAAACACATTTAGGCTGAGGGCCTATCTTCCTAACTTACTTATGGTTTACACTGGTTTTGGCATCTAGCTGTTTTTAAGGCTCGGGAACATCCTGCCCTTATTACTCGCCGCACTTATGTTCGGCGCACTTAGGGTTGGCTTTAGGTCGGGCACCCTGCTCTCGTTTTTCTCCGTGGGTGACATGAGTAAACACTTACCCACCCCATACTGAGTGTTTCTGTCGGATGCGGGGCGCCTCATTCTGCCTCGCACTGTGAAACTGGACAGCAGGTAGACGAGGGGGGGGGGGAAGTCTGCATCACCTTCCTCTCATTCAGTTGACATCTCTTGACTGCTTCGGGCTCGTCCTCGGCTGTGGTCTTATGGGTTCGTTTCTTGGTGGGTGTACCTCTCTTCGTTTCTTCCCTTCTCGCATACTGTCTCTTCTTCGTCCGCTTTCTGCCTGCATTCGCTTGGTTTCGGTCTCCCTTCACTTCTGTCTTCGCTCTCGCTCGCCTGTTCCTTTTCGGTCGCTACTTCTCGCTTTGTCTTTCTTTCTCCCCATCTTCTTTACACACTCATTCCCATGTGCATGTATTTTCGCTCGGTTCTTTGTTATCGCCCGGCGGCACTGTGGCTCGGGAGTCTGAGATAGCGCATAGGGGCAACAGTGGGCTTATCGCTTCGACCCTCTCTTTCCGCATCCTGGTTCACAGTCGACCTAGTAACCAACTGCGGGTTTCTACTTTCTTTCTTTCGGCCGGCGCGGTTTTTTTCACCCCTGACCGCCTGACCTATTATCTCACATAATTTTCCACCATCCATTGGAAGTGACTTTCGTCGTCTCGTTTCCACTCCTCGCTAATCGCTCTTTGCTTCTACGTCTTTCGCCCGCTCCTTGCTAATTTCTGCCTCGCCAATTTCTGCACTTCGCTTCGTCTCCTCTCTCGCTCTCTCGTTCTCCCTTCGCTTTCTCTTCTATTCCTCGCTAACTTCGTCCCCACCTTCTCTCTCGTATCTTGTCGGCTATCACCATTCTCGCCACTTTCACTATTGTCTACCATCCAGTGTGCTAGTAGCCTACTTCTTCGCTAATCTCCCTCCGCCTCTACACCCTCTTATCTTCTCGTACTGGTTAATTCCTTGGCTGCCTGCCTAGTACACTTAACCCATCCCCGTCTAAGGTNACACCCTCTTATCTTCTCGTACTGGTTAATTCCTTGGCTGCCTGCCTAGTACACTTAACCCATCCCCGTCTAAGGTGAATTAATAGCTGGGCCCCACGAGGTGTTTATCTAGAAGCCTCGAAGTTTTCTGCATCATGGCTAGCTCGGTAATTCGGTGAGGGTGAGACCCCTTTNGAGGTGTTTATCTAGAAGCCTCGAAGTTTTCTGCATCATGGCTAGCTCGGTAATTCGGTGAGGGTGAGACCCCTTTATCTCGGGTATAGTCTGATTCTTTTTTCTGTCTATACAGACTTAACTATGCCCTACATTGGGCACCAATTTAACTTGATGCTACTCCCCACCTGTGAGATACAGGATGGTTCATAGGGTCTCAGTTAATGTTACCAGGGACAGACTATAAGGTGCCTTGAAGGTTGAGGATATTTCAAACAATAACTTTATCATGTCTTGGTTTTAACAGGTTTATTTGACCGGGAATTTATTCATACATTCCTGCACTTCCACTATTTTTCCGGGAATCTATTCATACTGTACTGGAACTTCAACACCTATTCTGCCGGGAATCTACTTTTACTTTACTGACCCTCTGTGTTCTGAGCCTGAAGGGCTGATTACAGTGTTCTGGCCATGTTTCCGATGGCTTGGGGGACACTAGGCGACAGGACACATCCTTGAGTGGCAACGTTGGTACCTATCTGTCTTTATTACTTGGTTNACTAGGCGACAGGACACATCCTTGAGTGGCAACGTTGGTACCTATCTGTCTTTATTACTTGGTTGTTGTTCCGGCAGTAGTTGAGGTCTGGTGAGTTGGGTGGCCCTTTAACAGGCCCTTGGACTGGCTGTCGTTGGCATGCTGCACTCAGCTGGCTTCCTCCTCCAACTTCGACTAACTGTCTCCCTCGTCCCGGTGAGGAACCCTTGGCAGGCCCCCACCCAGCTACCGCCTTCTCGGAGGGGTTCCACTGGACTACTCCCACTTGACATGAAGCTCCTCGTTGAAGCTCACCACTCGACTCCATCTTCTGGCACGTGGTTGTAACTGACTCGGCTGACTTCCACGATCCGACTCCCGATGTTGATATGACTGACCCGATTAATGTGATGTGACTGACCATACTGAACTGAACTGCTCTCTGGATGGATTGATTCAACTGATCCCCTCCTCTTACAGTTGGCTTTAAAACTATTTCCACTCCCCTTATAACCTTACATGTGTCCTCTTTTTTAGGTGGAACGGGAGGGAGTGTGACCTGCAGTGCTACTGACAAACCCTGTCAGCTTTTTTCGCGCTGTGTATCCAAATTTCCACACAGTTTGCTAGGTGGGGAACTCGTGGCCCAATTGCCAAGCTTTGTCAGCCTTTTCTCTGGCGTATATCTCCCTTCAGTGCGTGTCTTAATTCTTTCGTGGGCGGAAATCTCTAACCTACCGCGGCTTGACCTCGGTATGCGTTAATGACTTGTAAGTCCCCACGGGTCGGCCTGACTTGGCCATGTGTGTCTCATGGCACGTGTCAAGTTGTTGGCACTCGCGGGGAAGATCAAATTGGTCGGGGGAGCCGGGGGGTTGTTGTCAGCTTTGCTTCTACTTACCATATGCATTATGCGTCCGTGTTATGTCATATCTCAGGAACCATTTAACAGATTAAAACCAAATTTTGTACTTTGACAGTGCCTAATTCAAGAATTGATTTTAGAGATGGACATTATTGCTGGTCCGGCATTTTGGAAGATAGCACGACATGTAATAATTAAGTCTTTACATTATATCTCGAAAACTACTCAAACAATTTTCGCCGTAATTGGCAAATAAGTTATGCTATGGTAGTTCATGTAAAATTGGTTATGCATTTATTTTCAAAATGGCGGCCAAAATGNGGCAAATAAGTTATGCTATGGTAGTTCATGTAAAATTGGTTATGCATTTATTTTCAAAATGGCGGCCAAAATGTTTTGTTTATTTGGTATAGCTGCGATACAGTTCTACCAATTACTACCAAATTTTGTATGCTGAAAGTGTGTATTTCAATCATTACACTTGCAAACACATAACCACTTCTTTCTGCCATTTTGTAAGTCAGTGCCACACAAATTAATTAAGCTTTTAAGTCATACCTCGGGAAACAATTAACCGATTTATTACAAATCTGACATAGAAGTAGCACTGCGGCCGGTAATGTAAACTAAAAAGTTTGAAGTGAGATACTTATTTTCAAAATGANATCTGACATAGAAGTAGCACTGCGGCCGGTAATGTAAACTAAAAAGTTTGAAGTGAGATACTTATTTTCAAAATGACAACAGCATAGTCATTTTAGCTGAGTATGTGATTCGTCTTAACCATGTAATTAGATGCAACTTAACTTTGTATGCCGGAAGTATATATTACAACTAACAAATGCGTNGATTCGTCTTAACCATGTAATTAGATGCAACTTAACTTTGTATGCCGGAAGTATATATTACAACTAACAAATGCGTCTATAGAGTCTCTTTTGTCCGCCTTTTGTAAGATAGCAGCACATGGCAAATAGAAATCTTTATTATATATCTCCGGATAAATCCAACAGATTATCACCAAATTTGGCAAACAAGTAGCATTGCGGTAGGCCAAGTAAATTGAAATTTTGATGTAGGTCAGAAATTAATTATCAAAATGGCCGTTATACATACCACTAAATTCAGTGTGCTATGTCGGCGAAACTAAGAAATAAATTTCAACTTAATTATGTATGCTGGCAGAATCTATTAACACCATCGCATTTGTCAATACAGACACTCATTTTACCGCAATTTTGCCAAATTATACCACTTGAAGAAATAAAGTTTTTTGTCATATCTCGAGAAAAAAATTTACCAATTCCCACAAACTTTGGCGAGGAAGTAGAACTGTGGCAGGCCACATTATATTGTACGTTTTAAGAGTGCCGGGTACTTATTTTCAGAATGGTGTGTATAAAAACACTTTACCTTAGTGAGCTATATATATATATATATGAAACAATGCAACACATGTTCTCTAACTTGGTGTATTATATATATAACAATAATCGAATGTCCTCTATTTATGAAGATCTTCACATGAAAAATGGAGACTTTATGTCATATCTCGAGTACCAATCAACCTATTTCCACCTAATTACACATACAAGTAGTGATACAGTAGGGTTTGTAAATTACCCTATTTTAGGTGCGGCAGGCCTTTCTTTTAACGGCATTAATATAAATAATTAAAGTGAATAAGTTTTATCTATTATACTATTCAACAATATTCAAAATAATTTCGTAGTAGCACCAATTATGCATACAGAGATAATCTTTTGCGGGCATTTTGGCAAAATAGTGGCAAGTGAGAAAATTTAACGTTTTGCAATTTTTTTTAACAATTCAAATAATTCCCATAAAATTTTGCAGACCATTAGTGCTTCTGAAGGGCATGTAAGCTAAAAAGATTTAAGTAGGGTCAGACGTAATTTTTAAAACTGGATGCCATTTAAATATTTAGATATGATTGTCGTATTTCTTAAACAATTTAACCAAATTCAACATAACCTTTTATGCTGACAGTAGCTATTAGAAGCATCGTACACATAACCTGTTTTGTAAATTTTGGCGCCAAAAAAGAAAATAAAGTTTTATGCCATATCTTAGTGACCAGTTAACCGATTACCACCAAATTATTCACACGAGTAGTTCTACGGCAGTTCATGCAAGCCTATATGATTTAAGTTGCTCAGAAGCTTACGTTCAAAATGATGGCCCTGTAAATATGTAATGTTCTAAACATTAGACTGATTACACCCGAAGTTGGTGCTCCGAATCCGACCTCCGTAATGTAGTCGATTGCACGCTAGTTTATGGTACGAGTAGTTCTGTGTTCGAGTCTCGGGTGAGGCATGTGTGCATTTATAATTCTCACTTGTGTTGCATATGTTTCTGCTTCGATCTCTAATGATATTTACGTCAACACGTATTTAATGGGTACCTACCATCTAAGCTTTAAGAACATCATCAAAATTCATTGCCCCTATGAGGAGGGAAGCAGTCTCATTAGATGTATCAGTTACTTCTTGTTTTATATGAAATATCAGCATTACATTTTCACTGGTAACTCGCGACTGTTCAGCGCTCTGCTATGCCAAATAGTGTATTTAAGGAATATTGATCGGCTATGTGCACAAGAAGAAAGTAATTCCTTTAATTTTTGGAACACTTGTGAGTTCGTTGCAGTTAGTACAGTTTCGTAGTTGGATCACAGTAGTAGTTAAATTGCAACGAAAGCAAGCCGTTTTGCTATAATTGCATATTTCGTATAAGTTATATTTTTAGGTTTGTTAGTTAAAAATTTTTGTAACTGAGTTACTAATACTAACCATCCACATACAAAAACACAACATTGGGTTAGTATATCATATACTATGTCATCAAATCATCACATCAATTAGACATTGGCTAATATTTTTTTTAAACAAAAATTATATTAGATTATGTAATTAACAGTTCTTTTCAAAATAAATTTTACAATGTTGTTGAAAATATGGCTTGGTGTTGTTAGAATTTTTTATAGACTTATCGAAAACATAATCTAGTTATCTATTTTTTTGTGTTCATTCATGTTCCTTTACAGACATAGTTTTATACTGCAATACTTAACTACGATAGTCTAGTAAACTATCAGCATAGTATATTTATGGGATGCGTATTCACGATAACTTTATAATCTTACTTTACTCTGTTAGTTTTCATTATAAGTTATATGACTCAGATAAAAATTTTCGTATTAGGTACTATCTATTTATTAACGTAGTATCATATTGCAATATTTTGTGTATTACAATGGTATTGAACATGATATATTTTCTTGTTGCATGACGGTATTGCTAGCTTAACCATACTCTGTATGTAGTTGAAATTGATTATAAATTCTTACACACCCAGTTATTACCTAATGGTTAATGCTGTAAATCATGTGATATGAGGAGTTTATGGAAGTGATAATTTGTGTATTAGCTCTTTGTTCTATTTACTGTACAATTCCTAAAAAACGAGTCAGTTATGAATCATTTAAACATTTTAATTATGTTAATAATTGACAACAACTTGTGAAAATGAATAATTAATTTGTTCTTCTCGGCGTTAATGGCTGAGCGGTGGAACATGACCACTTCACGGAGGTGGGACCTTGGCACGCCTATGGCTTTCAACGCAGGATGATGCTGCGCTGGTTTGCTTTGTATTTCGCAGTACGAACTAAAACATTAAATAAAATCCATTGGTGTTTACCAGGAATATAACTTGTATTTCCAGATTAAATGACAAAACGCTACCAACTACATTATTATGATATAAAAAAATGCTGTCTGCAAATCTACTTACCATTCCAGACGCTAAAAATTTAGCATAATTTTTTTGCCACATGAAAACCGATCTAAATAGGAATTTATTTTCTTGGTTGTATATCTGTAGTGAATAATTTTCCAAGGTGAAAGTACTCTAAAAAGACACTGGCTGGTTGTCATGACACAAAACCCTGCCTATGTTTTAGCGAAGGTATAATTTCTTATTCTTTCCATTACAAAAACGAATATGTATACTATTTTAAGATTAAAATAATTAAAAATGTCTCATTTTTTATAATCTATTCCCCGTTATTAAAATTAGTGTTTATGTGCCACGTAACTGTCGTTAAAAAAAAAGGTTAGAAATTTGCGAGTGAAAGGCGTGTACTGATATTAAACCGCGATACTCCATGAGTAGAGACCTGAAAAACTCGCGGAATCATTTCGGGACAAGCTATAATTCATAAACGCGTACATATAAGTAACTTTTGCAATTGGTCCACTCGTTATTTGACACCTCCTTGCAATATCTGGACCAATAACAAACTTATAACAAAATGCATGCCCAATAAACGCTACCCAACCTGACAGCAAGTAGTAACCAATGAGACGTTGATATTTAATTATATTTTTTCATAATACTGTGAATTCTAACATACAAGTCACTGAATTCGCGAAATTTTCAGGTCTCTATACACAAGTCCCTCCTAAGAGGACGACGATGTACACAGATGGAGGGGGGAGGGTGAATAAACTCTCGTGGCGTGAGTAGGCCTACATGTCCCTCATGAGAAAGAGAAAGAGGCAGCAGCCGGGTCGTGCGTCAGCCCTTCCTTGCTTGCTTGCTCAACAAGTCACCCCGAGGGTGTCGTACATCGTATCACGGCCTCCATGCACCCCCTCTACGTCAACCAGGGCTCCTGCTTCGTACACGCCCGCCCCGATAACCAGCAGCTAATTAGACGCGTGGCCGAGGGACCCATCGCTCAAAATCGCCCGCTGGTCGACAAGCTCGCCCTGACAATCCGACACACAGTTCCTGTTGCGNCTCCCCGAGGGTGTCGTACATCGTATCACGGCCTCCATGCACCCCCTCTACGTCACCCAGGGCTCCTGCTTCATACACGTCCGCCCCGATCACCAGCAGCTAATTAGACGCGTGGCCGAGGGACCCATCGCTCAAAATCGCCCGCTGGTCGACAAGCCCGCCCTGACAATCCGACACACAGTTCCTGTTGCGAGTTCCTTCCCTCGTGTAATTGGCCCCTCCGTCTCGCGAACGGCCAGGAGCGTTCGCAATTCCCGAACAATACGGCCGCGGCGGAATGAGGCCACTGGGACGAAACTAGGCGGGGGCAAGAAAAATCACATTGTTTTTATTACCTTCACCATATCGTCCCCAGTATGATGATGAAAATTGTAATGGGATCATAGACAATATCAGCTGTAAAAAGCTGGTCCCAAGTGAAATCAGAAAAAGACGAATATGTTGTATGAAAATTAAAGCCTTCTGCTTCAATCACATAAGTTTTAAATTAGTACACGAATATTTTGTCAAATTAAAACTCACGAAATTGTTGACAATGATGAAATACATATTTTATTTCATTTAAAAAATTTTTATTACCAAAATACTTTACACTCTAAGCCTGAAACTATGAGAATTGAATCATATCAGCGAAAATAAGTGAAAATGGCTCAACTGGTAATCAGTATCACACAACAAATTTTTATGATAGCTGTATTTCACTGATTTACTTCCATTTATCACCGAATGTCGATAATTTCGCCTCCATTAGTCACTTGTACCACAGTTTGTTTGCTTGATTCGTCAGTCGCTAGTAGCTTATAAATTTGTTTACAGTGAATGTTATTTCACTGAGAAAGATCACTGATTCGAGCTTAGAATGTACAGCAGAATTTTTATAGCCACTTGCCTTTAACCTTTATGGAAGCAATTATCTTTATGTATAAAATGAAATGTTCTCACTGACTGACGCACTCATCAATGAACACCCCAAACCGCGGCCGCCATTGGATGCAAATTTAAGGATGGCTTCCTCTCAGACTGCAGGCACCCACTAAGTCAAGACTTTTCAAAATGCGACCCTCAAGAGTATAAAAAGGGATAAATGTGTTTTCGAGGACTCTCAAATAACTCATTAACCCGATAGAATATTGTTATGCTCTTTATCTTGAAAGGCTAAAAATTTTTTTCGTGATTTTTCTTAAATCTAACTTTAACAGGGTGAAAAAGGGGAAAATGTGTTTTCGAGGATTCCTCAATAGCGCATTTACGCGATAAGATATAGTTATTATATTTGTTTCAAATGGTTACATATATAAGTGTGTAAATTCTAATTTCAAGATTTTGTGAGAAAAAAATCTAATAAGAAGGCAAACAAGAGTAAATTGTGATTTCGAAGACTCCACATATATAAATTAACCCGACACCACATCGTTATAATCCTTGCTTTAACATTTCGTTTAGACAATTTCCTAACAACTAATCTCAAGATCTTCTAAATTAAAATCTCTAATAAGGCGAAAAAGGTTCGAATGTGTTCGGAAAATTGAATTTATAACATTTAGCAAACAATTCTTAAGGTATAAATTTTAATAGAATTACAAGTTATTAAATATTGAATTTACGAACAATCCATTAGACATTGTTCTTCTTTATTGAAATGTAACTAATAATTGTGCTACTACATTCAATGAAGTTGCAAACAATTGCGCTTTAAGCTACTAAGGCCTTACATGCAGTCGGCAGTAATTCAGAAATTATACGTTATAAAAATTATACTACTTAAATTGTGTTCTCTTTATTATGACATGACAGCATGAAAAAATTTTGAATAATTTTCTCAGCTTTCGTGAAACAAGCTTCTTCTTGATT
>NQII01006952.1:111343-123310 GCA_002778355.1 Clitarchus hookeri | reverse complement strand
AGAAAAAAATTACACTAATTTGCCGTTAAAACTGTAATTTACGGCGTAGGAAAATTAGCGAATCATTTATTAAATCTGCATTTGTTACACAATATATTCTAAATTTAAATGTATATCATCCCTATTAATACAATTTTTTCATGGACACATGATTTGTTTGGACAGTTTTCGATAAATATAAATTATCACTTTTTTTCATGCAAATATTCTGAAGAGAAAATGTTGAGAATTTTCCACAATTCTATGAGAAAGTGTAAATTGTTGTTAAGAAATTTATAAAAAGAAAAAAAAACTGTGCTTCNTATAAAAAGAAAAAAACGAGATTTTGCACTTGGCATCCCTGAGTTAAAAAAGCGACACAATCTGCGAAAATGAATTAGGATAATATATGCTAATTTAACATAATTGTTTTATGGTTGTGGCTGTAATTATTCCGCAGTACGCTGTTCCTTGTTTGTTTTGTTTTCACTGATTTAGAATCCTCTGTTAGGTTAACTGTGTGCTAAAATTGTGTACTGTACTGTCTTGTAAATTGGGGCAATAACGTGCATAATACTCCATGGCGGGAAATTTCCTAGTGGCTATTCGATAGTACCTGTTTTAATTAAAGTTTATGAGGAAAATAATTATTATAATTTTCGTTACCGTTATTGTCGTTTATAAGCGAACACTCTAGTGCTCGGGCGCAGCAACCAGCATTATTNTATTATAATTTTCGTTACCGTTATTGTCGTTTATAAGCGAACACTCTAGTGCTCGGGCGCAGCAACCAGCATTATTTTATAAAAATCCTGGTTCGATATTTTTAAATTTGGTTCACAAGCAGCATCATTACAATCTCTAAAAAAAAAGAAAACCTATCTCACTGTATCCTACATTGCGATTGCTAAAATTTTCGTGAAAAATATTTATTATGAAGGCATTAGACATAGTACAGGAGAATAATAAAAAGGGTATACAATCTGGGAATAACATGACGCAAGGCATGAAAATGGTAGGGAAGATACACATTGATAGCTATAGAAATTCGTAGGAGGTTACCCAGTTATTCCGTATCTGCGGTCGATCACAAGTAAGTTAAAANACATTGATAGCTATAGAAATTCGTAGGAGGTTACCCAGTTATTCCGTATCTGCGGTCGATCACAAGTAAGTTAAAATTTTTTCTGTGCGTGATTACTCCTCCAATTGGTGTTAACCGAGCAAGTATATTAGATTATCTTTTACCTCAGCATGGGAAATAATAAATTTTAATTTCCAAGTCCTAAACAGTTGTTCTGTAACTTTAGCATGCTTGAAGTACCCACTACGAGCATCTTTATGGTAAAACTACAGCTAAAACGTAGGTACTGGTAATTGTCTTCAAGTGGTGTCCTGCAAGACATATATTTATCTCTGTTTTTGTATTGTAGCTTAGCTTTGGTAATGCTGCTGGCTCTGTTTTGAAATCTGCGTGCTGAGTTACTTTTTTTTTTACAGTGTATTGTGTCATATATTATGTTAATAAAATAAAGTTAATTTTCTACTAAATTTAGTTTTAGNTTTTTTTTTTACAGTGTATTGTGTCATATATTATGTTAATAAAATAAAGTTAATTTTCTACTAAATTTAGTTTTAGTTTTAAGGCTTTACTGAAAATTAATTGACATCTCTTTATGATACAAGTTTTCGGATGCCCCTAGATCATTTGAACAACACGGACTCCGTCGTATGTGTCGTGGTTTTGAGAGAGAAGCACGGTATCACTAGCGGAAAATAAGATTTACTTTTTAAGTATAATGTATTTCAGGCACTGTTTATTTGTGTGGTAATGTAATAGAATTTGGTAAGAGAATTTAATATTTCTCCTCTTTGGGACATTTTAATATGTGTATTTTCGCCCTGACGTGTTTTTTGCTTCANGTAAGAGAATTTAATATTTCTCCTCTTTGGGACATTTTAATATGTGTATTTTCGCCCTGACGTGTTTTTTGCTTCAATAAATGCGGCGGACATTTTATTTCCACTGTCATTCAATAAGACACCCTGTTGGCGTGTCTTTATAAAATAACAGAGACTGAGCATTCGAAAAACAGCCATGAGATTATGAGTGAAAAGAGACTATATTTTCGCTTCGTAAAGATAGTTACGCAATTACTTTCTATATGAAAACAGTAGAACGTTATTGAATAGGACTCCAGACTGTTCAAACTGAATTAAAATGTAATGATCTCATGTCAGCCATAACCAGGTGGCAGGAGCATACCTAGACTTTCGGTTGGGGTGGGAAGTCTTTTATCAATTATGCTGGCACAGGTATCAATTTTCGATTAGTGGCGTGGTAGGAGGGGCTCTGTCTAATCATAATTTTAGGAAACAATATTAAAATAAAAAATAATATAAGGATTTAAAAATATTCTGATATCATTTCATTTAAATTTTAAAATATTCATGGGACAATTTTATGGCAATGTTAAGTTTTTTTGTTACGAGGGGGTGAGGTTATTTCCCCTGTGGACTTCCATCACCCCCCCTCCCTTCCGCCATTTTCTGTAATAGCCCTGCCCTGCTGCAGTTTAAATGAACGACAATGACATCACATTGGTGGATGCGCAGAAAGCGACGCATTTAAACGACCGTTCCGGCTTGCGTGTTATTTGATTGCGCCTTGCTTGCGACAACACTTGGAAACATCCGAGCGAATGGCGGATGTACTCCATACCAAGGAGCATGCAAAGGACGAGTTGTAACTCTCAACATTATAAAGACCATTGTCTTATTCATTTGTTTGAAGTTTTGCCAACATTAGCACACAGAGTAGAGTACGAATTTTCGCTTGGTTATGTTGGCAGATAAGGCGCATAATGCCACCGGCCTGTATTTTGTTTTTATTTTAAGACTGCCCTACTTTTTCTGGGCCATATTATTGATCGCGCAGTTTAGTTTACATACAGTCATTTCACCCCCCCCATCCCAAACACCTGAGAGCAGATAAATCGTTTTCATGGAGACTAACCATTATTTCATAAATTATTTAATGGGAAAATTTATGAAAATATCTGCGGCATGAACTAACGGACGTGAAAGCCACACAGAGAAACAAGGCTCAGCTATCACTAACCGAATTAAAATATGTAAACAGAGCACGTTTTTATTATATATATATATATATATATATATATATATACACACACATATATATAGTTACAAAGGAATTATTCGGATATTTTCTATTTAATCCTCTTAATATGTTCTTTTAATACTGTCACATGTTCATGGGTCATATGTTCATTTACATTTTGTAAAACAAAGAAAAACGTTCGTCATATTTCAGTAACAGTTTGTGCAAATTGGGAAAGACACGCAAATATATAGGCTGTCCCCAAATATATGTGACGTGATCGGAGTGTGGATAGTACACCATAAAACAACAAAAATTTCTCTACGAACATATGTCCTTAAGTCGATAGTTTCCGAATTACAGACCTTATCTTCCAATGTTGTACTAGATGTATTCGTAATAGTCTTCCTGGCACATTTCAGTTCGGGTAACTGTAGCCATGTTCGTATACCAGCAGTGATACGCCACTCTACAAGAAGTGTTCAAAATGTCCACCTTGTGCCTGAACGTATATACAATGTGTGCATATAGAAAAACTATATCACTATTAATTGCATATTTACGCAATGTACAGGTAGTGAAACAATTTTTAAATGTAGAAACATAATATTTATAATGCTGTGGTTATACGACCATAGAATAAACTTGAGTACGTGTTTCTTCTGTAAGGATTCCTTGATCCTATTCAAGTCGTGGTGACGGGCGTGGGAAACTTTGTAGGAAAAAAAAGGGAGAGGGTGGCACGGACTGTAGATAATCTGGTGCCCCTGGTGATTGAAAGAGCACTCTTCCCAAAATTTAGTTTGAAATAAAATCACTTCGGTATTTACACTAGAACTAGTTTGTAATCATATGTTTTACACAAAGCTCTTACCATACCAGAAAAAAATATTGTATTTTACATTGTTATTGATATACAATTTTTAGGAAATAAACAATCTATATTTTTTTCTTGTGGCGCCCCCTCACGTAGTCTTTGGCGCCAACAAGTGAAAAAGCGCGAGGGGTGGGATGCTCCTTCTACTTACCACTCCCCTCCTCCATCAACCATTATTTCCGACTTGCATGAGAGAACTCCATGCCCTCGGGGAGTTCCCAGTCCCGAAACGTCCTCGGACAAGCCGCGCCGCCGTGTCCGACATGGCTTCCTACGCAGGGGCGGCGCGTGCTGCCCCATCTAGCGGCGGCCCGCCAACTAATTACTTCTCCTGCGCACGCCGGCTTTGAGCAGTGTTCGGGATCTTGCCTGGCTGCGGAGGTCCATTAACGAAATTAGGGTCGGCACCGCTCGCGGCAAAGGGACACGGCGGTTTTCGTGGTTTCACGTTGCCTTCCGGGGAGATTAGGCGCCGAACTAGCTGCTAATGCGCGAGTCACGAGGGGAAGTGAAAACTGGAGACGTCTCTCCTCTACATTGTCCGCCGAGGTTAAGTTACTGGAAGAGCAGAATATTAAGCTTCGTCAGTCACCTTACACCACGATATTTGGTACTTGGCAAATGTTTACATTAATTTTCTGTTGGAACCGTTAATCCACTTTATGTAACTAAGCTGTAATTAAGCGTAGCCTACGTGTATTTTAAGTACCTACTGTGCTGCTTACGTTTCCTTGCACTCTTTTAGTTGGCAAAATCACAATTGTGTAAAAATATCCACATTCGTAGCTTGTAGATTTGGCATGATTTTGCAGAGAATCTTATTAGTTTCTTGTAAGTAGGCCCCTAAGTAACACAAGGGCGCAAGCGATGTTATTTTCGAATGTTACTTTATTCTTAGAATGTTTAACACGCCTTACGCAAGACCATATCGTAATTTGAAAACACGATGTGTCTATATTTGGACTGAGTGTGTCTATGACCTGATATTTACCACTTAGCTTTTGCGTTTTGGATTATGAGAGACGTAAGATGTCATTGCATTGCATATACATATGTGTAAATTTATTTAAAAATGAAGTTCATCCCACTTATACTTACAAAGTACAAGTCAGAGAAGTAAGCTTGAAAACTAAGCGGAAATTTATTTACAACGCGCTGAACGAGTGATTATCATGACATGTGGAATGGAAAAAGATTAGAACACAGAAGTCAGGTGGCGTTACTTTTAATATTAAACTAGCAAGAAACGAGGCACACTGAACAAATTAACTTTTTAAATAGTTTTATCCTGGTAATTTAGATAGTCAAGATAAATTAGCGCAAACTCATTGTTGGATTAAATTTTATAAAGAAAACCCGTTATAGTCAATTCATGGTTACTTCCAACTATTCTGAAACCCTACTAAAGTTATACTTTCAGGCTATTCCTCCGCCTCATGCAAACAAAGCTTTATTACGTATAGAAAATTATACCAATGGGACAGCGCACCGTATTCGTGCGCATACAGTATAATCATATTTTGCATAAGAACTAATTTTTACTAACCATTACCAATACGCCTATTTTCTGACTGTTTTTCTTAATTATAATTACAAATGAAGTATAATTTGTTGCTAAAGGTTAAATAATTGTTGCGTTTAACACCAAATAACGGTGCTTTATGTTAACGCAAGTATAAAACGCTTGTGATACGTGACATGTTTGGGAAACAACTAAACGCGTAATTAATTAGGTGATTTTTCAAAGATTTTATTCAAAGATGTGAATAAACTGCGAATATATTATAGTCATTTATTTTTTACGAAGGGTAGTTAGGTGTTCGTTATTATAAAAAAATCTTTAAAAACATGTAAATGTGAAGAACCACGGGAAATGTGGACTAAGGCCACTCTTGACGGAAATGCTGGCACCCTTCTTGCCAAGGGAGAAGGTAGAGGGATGGAGCAGGGGTGGGCTGAGGAATTAGTCCTTGTAGGGGCTGTTAATTGGCCTCGGCGGAGATACGAGCCATTGATCCTCTATGTATGTGTGCGGCGTACTAGTCACGGGTATTCCCTCCATTACGCTCATCTCTCCACGCTAGCCGCCCCCCTTCCCCCTTGCTATACTAATGCAACGTGCACGTGTATGTAATTGTCGGGGAGCTGTATTGGAAGCGAGTGCGCACATTTCGCCCTTCGATTACCGCGATTGCAACGCCCACGGCGCCCCTCCACGGCCGGAGTTTTTTTGTTATGATACTTGGGATAAACCTGCTGCGGGGTCCACCCGTGTAGCTGCGGCGGCCCTGGAGTGAGGATATATTAGCCGGCCGCCGGCGATACGACCGCTTGATCCGCCGTGATTGCGAAACAGAATGGGTGGGCCCGCGCGCGCTAAAGGACGTAAATGAAACGACTGCTGCTGCCGCCGCACCGACCATTTCCGGCCCGGAGCTGCGGTGACACCCGGCCGTTTGCGCTCGCGTAATCCCAGCTTTTTGCTACTTGATCCCAGAGCCTTGCTGCACCTTGGTCACCACTGCCCGCTGCGGCTTGTTCGGGCTTGTTTATCAAATCACGCTGAGCCGGACTATCACATCTACACTGCCGCGCAGAAAAAAAAAACAGGTGGCACTCTAGGATATGAAACTGATGGTATGAAAGAATTTCAAACCTAATTATTTAATGTATTTTTGGTATTCTAGTAGCTGAATCACTACCAGAGGTAATCGTCCAACAGAATATGTAACATGCAACGTGCTGCAAAACAGTTCAAATGCGAAGTGAAATTTAAAATGTCCCTTAAATTTTTTTGACTTTCACAACTACTTTGAGAGTTGCTAAACTGTGTTAAAAATTATAGTATAGTAAAATATTTATTTTCAAAAGTTTACAAGCCCGAACGTGTTTTTGTCGTGTATCTATATNAAAAAATTATAGTATAGTAAAATATTTATTTTCAAAAGTTTACAAGCCCGAACGTGTTTTTGTCGTGTATCTATATCGTGTAATTTATATCAATAATATCACATAAAATATTGCCAATATTTTTTTCTGTTGAATGTCCTAATGAATGCGATGGCTCATATATTCTGTTACCAACGTATCGAAGGACGCCTTAAAAGGGTCGAAAGTCAGTCAAAATATGAACTTTGTACATGGCAATAAGCTTGTGCGATGAGATGTGTATTAATAGAACGATGTTACGTGGAAAGACAGAAAATACAGAACCCCAGAAATGTTGTTTTTGTCTTCGTGGATGATGGAAGCTTGCTCTTGCTTGTTTGTATTTAGTGCCAATAACTTTGGACAAGCGACTGACAAATAAGAGTATACATGTGCATCAATCAACACAGATATTGTTGGCAGGGTGCAGCAATAGAACGTTTACTTGTATCAAAATGTCATGAGTTGAACTTCTGTGGGTTTCAGCGTACACCTTACATACCCTCACGATACAAATTAGACGTAAATAATGCTCAAGGGAATGTTTGGCACATTAACGGTGTATGAAACTGCCCCATCAACATAGCAATGGANTAGACGTAAATAATGCTCAAGGGAATGTTTGGCACATTAACGGTGTATGAAACTGCCCCATCAACATAGCAATGGAAAAGACTGCCAGTGGCTAACTTGCCTGCTTTTCTCTACGGTCATAAATAAGCATAGGGAAGATTTCAGCTCTATTAGGTCAGAATACTTTTCGGATGCTAAGTATGATGGGGATAGCGTGAAAAATAAACTGGCGCATCGTTTTGTTCAAAATTTCTTTTTGCGTAACGTTTTCAGATATGGGAATCATGCCGGACGATGCCTCTTGTTGGGGGCTTCTCACGGGGTCTCNGAATGTTTAACACGCCTTACGCAAGACCATATCGTAATTTGAAAACACGATGTGTCTATATTTGGACTGAGTGTGTACTATTACCTGATATTTACCACTTAGCTTTTGCGTTTTGGATTATGAGAGACGTAAGTTGTCATTGCATTGCATATACATATGTGTAAATTTATTTAAAAATGAAGTTCATCCCACTTATACTTACAAAGTACAAGTCAGAGAAGTAAGCTTGAAAACTAAGCGGAAATTTATTTACAACGCGCTGAACGAGTGATTATCATGACATGTGGAATGGAAAAAGATTAGAACACAGAAGTCAGGTGGCGTTACTTTTAATATTAAACTAGCAAGAAACGAGGCACACTGAACAAATTAACTTTTTAAATAGTTTTATCCTGGTAATTTAGATAGTCAAGATAAATTAGCGCAAACTCATTGTTGGATTAAATTTTATAAAGAAAACCCGTTATAGTCAATTCATGGTTACTTCCAACTATTCTGAAACCCTACTAAAGTTATAATTTCAGGCTATTCCTCCACCTCATGCAAACAAAGCTTTATTACGTATAGAATATTATACCAATGGGACAGCGCACCGTATTCGTGCGCATACAGTATAATCATATTTTGCATAAGAACTAATTTTTACTAACCATTACCAATACGCCTATTTTCTGACTGTTTTTCTTAATTATAATTACAAATGAAGTATAATTTGTTGCTAAAGGTTAAATAATTGTTGCGTTTAACACCAAATAACGGTGCTTTNAGGTTAAATAATTGTTGAGTTTAACACCAAATAACGGTGCTTTATGTTAACGCAAGTATAAAACGCTTGTGATACGTGACATGTTTGGGAAACAACCAAACGCGTAATTAGTTAGGTTATTTTTCAAAGATTTGATTCAAAGATGTGAATAAACTGCGAATATATTATAGTCATTTATTTTTATACGAAGGGTAGTTAGGTGTTCGTTATTATAAAAAAATCTGTAAAAACATTTAAATGTGAAGAACCACGGGAAATGTGGACTAAGGCCACTCTTGACGGAAATGCTGGCACCCTTCTTGCCAAGGGAGAAGGTAGAGGGATGGAGCAGGGGTGGGCTGAGGAATTAGTCCTTGTAGGGGCTGTTAATTGGCCTCGGCGGAGATACGAGCCATTGATCCTCTATGTATGTGTGCGGCGTACTAGTCACGGGTATTCCCTCCATTACGCTCATCTCTCCACGCTAGCCGCCCCCCTTCCCCCTTGCTATACTAATGCAACGTGCACGTGTATGTAATTGTCGGGGAGCTGTATTGGAAGCGAGTGCGCACATTTCGCCCTTCGATTACCGCGATTGCAACGCCCACGGCGCCCCTCCACGGCCGGAGTTTTTTTGTTATGATACTTGGGATAAACCTGCTGCGGGGTCCACCCGTGTAGCTGCGGCGGCCCTGGAGTGAGGATATATTAGCCGGCCGCCGGCGATACGACCGCTTGATCCGCCGTGATTGCGAAACAGAATGGGTGGGCCCGCGCGCGCTAAAGGACGTAAATGAAACGACTGCTGCTGCCGCCGCACCGACCATTTCCGGCCCGGAGCTGCGGTGACACCCGGCCGTTTGCGCTCGCGTAATCCCAGCTTTTTGCTACTTGATCCCAGAGCCTTGCTGCACCTTGGTCACCACTGCCCGCTGCGGCTTGTTCGGGCTTGTTTATCAAATCACGCTGAGCCGGACTATCACATCTACACTGCCGCGCAGAAAAAAAAAACAGGTGGCACTCTAGGATATGAAACTGATGGTATGAAAGAATTTCAAACCTAATTATTTAATGTATTTTTGGTATTCTAGTAGCTGAATCACTACCAGAGGTAATCGTCCAACAGAATATGTAACATGCAACGTGCTGCAAAACAGTTCAAATGCGAAGTGAAATTTAAAATGTCCCTTAAATTTTTTTGACTTTCACAACTACTTTGAGAGTTGCTAAACTGTGTAAAAAATTATAGTATAGTAAAATATTTATTTTCAAAAGTTTACAAGCCCGAACGTGTTTTTGTCGTGTATCTATATCGTGTAATTTATATCAATAATATCACATAAAATATTGCCAATATTTTTTTCTGTTGAATGTCCTAATGAATGCGATGGCTCATATATTCTGTTACCAACGTATCGAAGGACGCCTTAAAAGGGTCGAAAGTCAGTCAAAATATGAACTTTGTACATGGCAATAAGCTTGTGCGATGAGATGTGTATTAATAGAACGATGTTACGTGGAAAGACAGAAAATACAGAACCCCAGAAATGTTGTTTTTGTCTTCGTGGATGATGGAAGCTTGCTCTTGCTTGTTTGTATT
This sequence comes from Clitarchus hookeri, assembly GCA_002778355.1. Lineage (NCBI taxonomy): Eukaryota > Metazoa > Arthropoda > Insecta > Phasmatodea > Phasmatidae > Clitarchus > Clitarchus hookeri. Next base: position 113,159 of record NQII01006952.1, on the reverse strand, counting down.
TAGTGCCAATAACTTTGGACAAGCGACTGACAAATAAGAGTATACATGTGCATCAATCAACACAGATATTGTTGGCAGGGTGCAGCAATAGAACGTTTACTTGTATCAAAATGTCATGAGTTGAACTTCTGTGGGTTTCAGCGTACACCTTACATACCCTCACGATACAAATTAGACGTAAATAATGCTCAAGGGAATGTTTGGCACATTAACGGTGTATGAAACTGCCCCATCAACATAGCAATGGAGAAGACTGCCAGTGGCTAACTTGCCTGCTTTTCTCTACGGTCATAAATAAGCATAGGGAAGATCTCAGCTCTATTAGGTCAGAATACTTTTCGGATGCTAAGTATGATGGGGATAGCGTGAAAAATAAACTGGCGCATCGTTTTGTTCAAAATTCCTTTTTGCGTAACGTTTTCAGATATGGGAATCATGCCGGACGATGCCTCTTGTTGGGGGCTTCTCACGGGGTCTCCTGTCTCCCTCGTCCTTTCATTCCGGCGCTGATCCGTACTCACCTCGCTTCTCCTTCAACGGCTGTCAAGACCCCGATGTTAAACCCGCCCAAATCTCCACTCATTCACTCACTCACTTTGCATAACTTTGGACAGCATTTTTTTTTAGGTTAAATGCTCTTACTCATTATGTACTTGGTAAAGGCCGTAAGGCAAAGACGTTGTGAGCTGAAAACGTCATTAGGCAGAACGTTTGTAGGAAAATAACGTTTGTTCGGAAGCGATACCGACGTATAGCAGCTATGGGCTCGAATTATTCAGAAAATGAAGTTCTGTTTTTTTGTGTAAGGTACAGCCGATTCTGCGTACTGTTTGCAGCTGGTGGATTTCAGATAAAAATCTCATGCCGCAAACGTTTCAAAGAGCCAATTTATATGTGCGGGTTCTTTATAAAGCGTATTTTTCACAACCGCTTTAATATTAGAAAAAAATTGTTAAAATTACTATCATAGTAATTTTTTCTTTACTTCTACTTAAAAATATTTTGATGAGATGATACAAAATGTTGAATACGTACTGAAATAAAACAATCAATATGAACCAAGAGGCAAGTGAACTAACATTGTTTATACCTGAGTCGATAATCGGGAAAAGTTATCGCAAAATCGCTACAGATTAAACAAGTACCATCTCAGCAGAAAATATTAATAATTTTTTTTTTATATTCCTGAAGTATTGTTAATGTTTTTAATTTTTCAGCCTTAGGACTCATTCCCCTCATTGAATAAAAGCTTGGAATCGATTATTTAATTATAGAATACAATATTATTCGCTAACATCAAGGTGCACCCACAGCTGTGATGAATCCAAATGATGACACATTACTTGGCATAAGGACGCCAAAGGGATGACACCGATAAAACTTAAATACCATTATGAAACAGACCGCGAAACTTGACTGACAGAAATAATGTAACTGTCTTCCATGTTTTCCGTTAGTGAAAATTTCGAACTTGTGATTGAGTCGGAATAGTAATGGCGAAGGATTAGTGTGTTAGGGCACAACCAAAAATACAGAGTGAATATAAAAGAATACCACAATTTTGAAAGTCTGTAAATAAACAACCTACAAATTTAATTGAAAAATCAAATAACCATGGAACAGTGAAGCTTGTTAACCATACATTCATAAATGTTCAATGTGACCACCATGAGCGGCCCGAACGACATATACGCGATAATGAAACACGATCTACACTCTTGTCAGCATTTCCGGTGTTACTGTTTGGATGGCGTTCGTAACTTTCGGTTTGAGGTGGGGAGGGGGTAGCGAGCTCGCATTCGACACGCCATTGTGA
>NQII01006952.1:2166-103510 GCA_002778355.1 Clitarchus hookeri | reverse complement strand
TAGCACCAGATAACGAACTGGCCTATATACCGAAAGCGTTCCTGCTGGCATACGCACATCACGAAGTTCGGGTCGTGTACAAGAGACTTCCAGCCTACCTACAGCAGGACTAAGATATTCGCGACTGCCTGCCCTGCAAGGAGTGCTTCGAAGGCTGCACCATTTCCGTTCTGGACACTCCTTATTCCCACAGCTGGTGCAAGGCGCTACGTCCCAAAGTAGCAGCAGCCACCACCGGTACCACCTCCGCCATCGACGAAGGGCCCTCACAATGAAAAACATGAACAGCACTGCATATCAAGCGACCGCCAACCTCATGTAGCTGAACACATCAGGGGGCTTATTCTAGGTTATTCGTTTCGNAGCACTGCATATCAAGCGACCGCCAACCTCATGTAGCTGAACACATCAGGGGGCTTATTCTAGGTTATTCGTTTCGCTTCCTGTCTACAAATATTTTCGTGATTACTCGAATTTTCGTATACTATCTAAATGAGCTATGCTAAGCGCATTCTTGTGTTCGTTTGACGTCACTGTGTTCGATAAGGAACTCGAAACGATAACGAAGCCCTTCGGGCTTTCGTTACCGAGTTTTACTATAAAAATTTGGCAGGTGTGTGTAACAGATAGTTTTTTGGAACTGTGAAAGAAGATAATCGTGAAGTAATGTGCCTTCATGCATTACAAAAACATAAAAATATATATCAGAACAAATATTTTAAAAGCACCAATTAACCTTTTTGTTTTAATATGTGAACTATGTAGGAACACTACAGGCTGGCTATTGTGAGAGTATTTATTATTTTATTACAGTTTTTATAATGAAATAAGAGAAAAAAACACTTATGTATTCAAAAAATTTACTTTGAACAATGTAGTGGGTAATTTATGATAGACAGCCCTAAACTGTAAATGATTCTTGGTAGTTTACAAGAAAATTAATTTCTCTTGAAAATAATTCAGTAAAATTTAATATCATATTTATATTAATACAATAGACTGTTCTATAATCTTTGTACTTTCAATAACAGAGGAAACAGCTTGTTCGTAAATAGCTTGCAACCAAACAGCAAAATGGTAATTGAGAAAAATCGTCGTGCATGGAACAACCAAAGATCTGTCTGTTCTCTCTTATCAGCGTATATGCGAGTCTATTTAAACTCAGTTCGTGCGAAATTAAAGCATATTTATGTGTAATACATCATACGTCCAGCCAAGTTAGAAAATAGTACGATGTCGTCAGCAAATTTGACAAACTTGACGAACGAAATATACCTTTATCCTAGAACATATTATTTATTTAATACTAACATTAAAACACGCCAAAATGAAACAAAATATTTTTAGGGCTTTACTGCTTTGGTTTATTAATGTTTTCAAGCTTAAATAATCATAATTTATAAACAAACTCTCGTAAAACAGTTAAAGTTCATGTGCATAGTATTGCCATCATGCATTTGCTAACAAAAACCCGAACATTGCCGAAGACTGGGAGGGCTGTAACGAATTATGACTTAGAATACGACATTGTCTTCCTCGATGATTTTATTCGTTTCGAGAGATTTCGAAACTTAACGAGTACGAAAAATTAACGAATAACCTAGAATAAGACCCTAGGTCTCCAATCCAGCACTAGTACCACCTATACCTCGACAACATGCGACGATTGGCTTTCAGCACACGAGGGCTCCACGCAGACCACTATCACCACCAGCAGCAGTTCTATCGCACCGCCACCACGATCTTCGTGGCACGAGGCGATGTACACTAGCTACTTCGAGTCACGTATGATGAAGTGTTATCCCAACGCCATCCCTGGGTTTTGGCGAGTAGAGTACTGGCTGGGCGACCCACGGTATGAGGATACTGTGAAAAACATAGAGGCCTGCGATAGTGTGAATCATGCCCACCTCTACTACACCCTGGTGCCTGCGTACAACCCACGCTTCATGAAAGCCAAAGGCAAGACAAATGTTCATTTTATGAATATAATCAATCTGGTGCGACGGTGAAACCTGCACAGTATACAACATAAGGCCGGACGTAACACTGCCATGCAGCAGTGATAAACTGTTTGAGCTGAACAAGGTCCAAAAAATCATCATTAAAGAAGGCATACAGCATAGGGACTACGAAATACGACGTGGGTGGCCGGAAACAGTAGTTCGATTCAGTGAAGAATGCGATGGCGAGACGCACAGACTCCTACCGGATGAAGAAACTGCAATGGTTACGTTCGTCGAGTGGACCACGATATGTCGCAACCTGCTGTGTGAGGTAAAGACAACAATCTAACTGGGTGAGGAAGGGGAAAGACAGTTGATAATAACAAACGATATAAAGAAACACTTTCTCGACCAGAGCAACATAGTGTGAATACATTTATAGCTGCTAATTTTATTTTTAGGTACATGGTGTGTGTCGGTGTGTTTAAACAATATCAGCCGGGAATTTTTCATAAAAAAATCTTTGTATCTTTAAAAATATCTTGCTTATTTATGTACGAATAATGCAAAAATATGTCGCAACATAAATGCAAAAAAAAAAGAAAAAGGACATCCAAAAACTTTTTTTTGCCTGTCAATGTAAACTTATTTTTCTGAACATGTATGTGAAAACATAATAAAAGAGTTTGAAGAATAAAATATGTGTACAATTTTAAAATAGTTTTACCTCTTATTTTATTGTTATTCATGTACCCCATCAATTCAGAAAAAAGGTAATGCAAAGTATATTTGTAAAAAAACTTAGTAAACATTTTCTTTTCAAAACAAAGAAAAGAAACTAATAATATAAGGAAATAGATCATGGAAAAAATTACTTTCTGAATAAGATATGTATACCATTTAGGTTACTGGAGTTGACTTTGCGAGCATGCATGGAGAGGCAGGGCAGATGACATTGTCAAAATTTAACAAATCTGTGCTCTCATGGCAAGATCAGTGTTAGCATTTTAATAGGCATGCACCTGCACAGTTTCATGTAACTGGAGCGTACACGCGTACGTGATTCCACATAGTTTTCAGAATCTACATGATGTCAGATAGCATTAGTTAGAAATGGTATGTTCTGCGCCACCTGGCATCCTGACTGGGACAAGGGGACTGGTGGCGATCATCTTGGATGACGTTATTTTTCCTTTTTTCCATTTTTACTTTCTGCGGCAGCCATTTTGACAGCCAGTACTTGCAAAATCGGCCAAATTTGCCAGATAATTTCCCTAATTCCCCTCAAAAAAATATAGCTTGCACGATTCGGCTGACATTTTTATAGTTTGCACAATGCGGAGGATCCGTCTGAAAATTGTGCAATGCCAGCGGAAATGTGCAATCAGGTATGCGAGGCTCTCGAAAGGGTGTCGTCTCCAAATGGCTACGCGAGGCTTTTGAAAGAGTCTCGTCTCTCATTGGCTACGCAAGCCTCTCGAAAGGGTCTCGTCTCCGATTGACTATGCGAGGCTCTCGAAAGGGTCTCGGCTCCGAAAAGCTACGTGAGGCTCTTGAAAGGGTCTCCTCGGCCCAGATTGGCTATATGCGAGGCTCTCGAAAGGGTCTCGTCTCTGGGTTTCGGCACACCTGGCGTTCTGTGGGGTGACTAGCGGCAGCCGTCTTGGATGATGACAAGAGTGAAACCTCCTACTCTGACATTCCTTCCCTATGGCGACCATTTTCCCAGCCATTACCGATCACAATAAGTACTGACGGAATCCATTCACCTGGCGTTCTGTGGAGAGACTGGTGGCGGCCATCTTGGATGACATCACGAGTCAAACCTCCCCTAGGTTTTCTCATATTCCTTCTGCCATCATTTCATCTGGCACCTTAGCAGAGACAAGACTCAGGCTCTATCATTCCACGTTGATTTTCTCATATTCTTTCCAGTCTCCTTTCACCTGGCATCTTGGCAGGGATGTGTCTCATGCTCTATCATTCCACCTCGGTTTTCTCAAACTTGTAAGCATAGTTGGCCATAATTTCTGAACCGTTTAACATACAGCTACCAAATTCGTAACATGGACATCGCCCCTGACAACGAAAATGACCGCAGGGTGAAATATATACACTAAGCATACTTATAAGCATAAATGGATGTAATTTCCGAACCGTTTAAGATACAGCTACCAAATTCGTAACACAGACATCACCTCCGACAACGAAAATTATCGCAGATTAATTTATGCCCTATGCGTAACTATACGCATAGTTGGCTGTAATTTCCGAACCGTTTAAGATACAGTTGCCAAATTCGTAACATAGACATCACCTCTGACAACGAAAATGATCGCAGGTTCATTTATGCCCTATGCATAATTATAAGCATAGTTGGCTGTAATTTCCGAACCATATAAGATACAGTCACCAAATTCGCAACATAGACATCACCCCAACAACGAAAATGATCGTAGGGTCATTTATGCCATATTAATATTTATAAGCATTGTTGGCCATAATTTCCGAACTGTTTAAATTACATTCACAAATTCGCAACATAGACATCGCCCCTGACAACGAAAATGATCGCAGGGTCATTTATGTTTTATGTGCAGTTATAAGCATAGTTGGCTGTAATTTCTGAACCGCAGGTGTAGGGTCTGAAATAGCATATACATACACATCGACCTGCATGCACTCATCAGTTCCCCCTACCACCACCCTTAATGCATGGTAGCATAAGTGTCTACCAACTCGATCCCCCTTAGCGACACCTAGCCTCCCATAACAGCCCAATAACATCCAGACTGCATATATAAATGTGAAAACATATATGTAAATAAAAGTCANTAGCGACACCTAGCCTCCCATAACAGCCCAATAACATCCAGACTGCATATATAAATGTGAAAACATATATGTAAATAAAAGTCATCATGGATAACTTTCAACAAACTGGGAGCTACAGTCCATAATAGTTACATCAGTGGTGATATCACACCAAGAAATTGAGTAAAAGCTACAATACACATCGACATGAGAAAGAACGAATGATCACAAGAACCAACTACAAAAAATGACTACTATATAGTTAGTACGATATGCATTACGCGACTTGTAAAGACGGGTTTCCTTTGCTTGTCACGAAGCAAAATGCATTAAAACCATTAGTCACACAAGAGAGAGGTTAATGCTAAGCGCTGATGCAAACGGATAAAAAAATTTTGTTATAAGCACTTAACAACCTATTTATATTGCGCGAGCATCGTGTACCGTACCTCATGGTAGTCTAAAAAAAACTTTTGCGAAGCCAATAAGCACAGGTATGATAAGGCAAAACTGCTACAAACTGATGTAAATAGATATTAAAAAACCAAATGTTCTTCGATTTTTAAGATTTTTTAAAAAAAATTTTCACGATTTTTAATTTTGAGGTTACAGGGGGTCAAGGTCATGGGTAAATATGAACATAATGGGTCAAGGTCATAGGTCAAGCTCAAGGTTATGGGTAACTGGGTTGTTGACGAANTGAACATAATGGGTCAAGGTCATAGGTCAAGCTCAAGGTTATGGGTAACTGGGTTGTTGACGAAGTGACGCAGTTAAGAGGGGTGATGGATGTGAAGGTAAGGGGATAAGTGGTTGTGGGTGTTAATTAATGAATTTTTTTATTGAAATAATTTTTTTATTAAAAGTTTTTTTATTAAAATAATTTTTATGAAAATCATTTTTTGGGATGTCGGGGGATGAACTTCTTACATGGCTGCCCTGGCTGTGACGCCAACAAGGATGGTGGATTGCACCAATCAACATGGCGGCCCTGGCNTGAACATAATGGGTCAAGGTCATAGGTCAAGCTCAAGGTTATGGGTAACTGGGTTGTTGACGAAGTGACGCAGTTAGGAGGGGTGATGGATGTGATGGTAAGGGGATTAGTGGTTGTGGGTGTTAATTAATTATTTTTTTTATTGAAATAATTTTTTTATTTAAAGTTTTTTTATTAAAATAATTTTTATGAAAATAATTTTTTGGGATGTCGGGGGATGCNAATTTTTATGAAAATCATTTTTTGGGATGTCGGGGGATGAACTTCTTACATGGCTGCCCTGGCTGTGACGCCAACAAGGATGGTGGATTGCACCAATCAACATGGCGGCCCTGGCTGTGATGCCACCAATCCTACCAATATGGTGGACTGCACCGACCAACATGGCCCGCCGGCCGCACCTGTGACATCATAGCAGGCAACTCCGACCTACGAATCCTGAAATTCTGTGACCCAACGAAGATAGGTACACTACTTCTGATTTTTGATATTTCATGATTTTATTCTTACATCAGCATAATTAGTGCAGTACAATAAGACAATTGTAATATTTAAATGAAGTATACATTCTGTCTGCAGCGATGGGAGGCACTTACTTCACATTCATATCCTCCGTTTGCCCTCGGCATTCTGAGGGTAATATTTACATTTCGTTTCGAAAGAAAATGTTTACCTTTTAAGTGTGAACGACTGTTTCCATGTAGCATCATTCTCTGTATTTTCTTTTGTCAACATTAATGGAAATATTATTAGTACATTTTTAGTTTAATATATATTTTCAAATAATTTATTGTGACACCTCGCACCATTTATTTTTAAGTTAATCCTTTCTAGCGAATTAAAATGTATCTGCTTTAATTTCAGCCGTTCATCCATGAAGCTTACATATAAATAATAACATTTACTCACAAAAACAGACAGAGCGGACTAAATAAATCATTAATTTTTACACAAAATTTTTTTTCGTTTAAACGGTTTCACAAAAATAAGTGCACAGCACCTTAATTAACTTACAAGTTAATTGGGGATGATTACGATTACAAAAAGCGTGGCCTCTACGAGTCCAACATCATAGCGTTACTTATACGGAACACTGTCGTATGTACCTAGACCCTATCCACATGAACCCAGCAATATACCCTTGCGCCCCAGATTCATGGCGCTTGGCGTATACACTGAGGCGACAAATGTCATGGGATACCTCCTAATATAGTTACGGACCTCCTTTTGCCCGACGAAGTGCAGCAATTCGACGTGGCATGGACTCAACAACTCGTTGGAAGTCCCCGGCAGAAATATTGAGCCATACTGCCTCTATAGACGTCCATAATAGCGAAAGTGTTCCCGGTGCAGGAGTTTGTGCCCGAACTGACTTCTCGATTATGTCCCGTAAATGTTCGATGGGATTCATGTCGGGCGATCTTGGTGGCCAAATCATTCCCTGGAATTGTCCAGAATGTTCTTCAAACCAATCCTGAACAGTTGTGGCATGGTGACATGACGCATTGTCATCCATAAAAATTCCATCGTTGTTTGGGTACATGAAGTCTATGAATGGCTGCAAGTGGTCTCCAAGTAGCTGAATATAACCCTTTCCAGTCAATGATCGGTTCAGTTGGACCAGAGGACCCAGTCCATTCCATGTAAAAACAGCCCACACCATTATGAAACCACCACCGGCATGCACAGTTTCTTGTTGACAACTTGGGTCCATGGATTCGTGGGGTCTGCACCACACTCGATCCCTACCATCAGCTCTTACCAACTGAAATCGGGACTCATCTAACCAAGCCATGTTTTTCCAGTCGTCTAGCGTCCAACCGATATGGTCACGAGCCCAGGAGAGGCGCTGAGGGCGATGTTGTGCTGTCAGTAAAGGCACTCGGCTCGGTCTTCTGCTGTCATAGCCCAGTACAGCCAAAGTTCGCAGCACTGTCCTAACGGACACGTCCATCGTACGTCCCACATTGATTACTGCGGTTATTTCACGCAGTGTTCCTTGTCTGTTAACATTGACCATTCTGCGCACACGTCGTTTGTCTCGGTCATTAAATGCAGGCGGTCGGCCACTGCATTGTCCATGGTGGGAGGTTATGCCTGAAATTAGGTATTCTCGGCACACTCTTGACACTGTGGATCTCGGAATATTAAATTCCCTAACCATTTCCGAAATGAAATGTCCCATGCGTCCAGCTCCAACTACCATTCCGCGTTCAAAGTCTGTTAATTCCCGTCGTGCGGCCATAAACACGTGAGAAACCTTTTCACATTAATCACTTGACTACAAATGAAAGCCCAACCAATGCACTGCCCATTTATACATGTTGTACGCGATACTACTGCCATCTACATATTTGCATATTGCTATCCCATGACATTTGTCACCTCAGTGTATAGTCTGTTCGTGGTTTCTTCAAAATTTCTGAATCAAGCCTTTGAAAACGACCCCATGTATGACGTGTTTAATTGTTTCCTACATGTGGCACGTATCATTAGCATTCTATACTTTTGTTAGAATACAGGTAAATTATTCTTGGTTAATTATAACTTTTTCTTATATTTTATCTACAAATTATTATATTTCGTGAATAATTAATACGAATAAAACTGAGAGAAAATATATGTGTAAGGACTTACTAGTAACAATTAGTTCTCATGAAAAAAATATTATTAAACTGAGTGGGCACAAATACGGTTACCATGCATGGACATATACTATAAAATAACTGCTTGAGTCGATAATCCTGGGGCATTGAGAGGAGCATGTAGCTGCGCGTTCAAGGTCAAGGAGCGAGGGGGCGATACGGGCGACACTAACACACACCTCTAGCGCCTCATCGCTCCTACACACAAGGCGTGTAGATTTTCCGTCGTGATACTGTACTATGAAATTTATATCTATAACAATGGGACTTCATTCCACGCGATAAAAGTCCACAGATTAAACTACGCCCGTATGGTCGTAATTTTCGCATACCGCTTAAGGAAACGGCAAAGGGAAGTTTTACATATGTCATTTTTGACAATTTTATGATATTTGTTCTCCATGTTTACACTTAATATTGTTACGTGTCGCTGGTCTGTATTGACCTTGGCCCGTACCGCGCGAGCGAGCGGAAGAGGAGGAGAGAGAAGTTATAAGATAACGGCGGCATGTCAATGGAATGTTTTGAATGGCAGCCGCCGAGCGATAAACTAAGAAGTACGTATCACAAAACATCCCGCCGCGCGCTCCTGATACTGATTTTATTGAATTTCTGCATTTATCTGAAGAATGCTCTGGACTACTGACCTCGTTTCGCTCAGCGTGACTCGGGGAGCGTTGAACCTTTGATAGGTTCAGGTCGACTGATATAAAAGCGCGTCGGGCTCCCGAGCCGGGGAGTTGATGCATGGCTGGAGTTTTAGCTATAGACGACGAGCGAGAGAAACGAGCGGCGAGTGAAGTGACGAGCGGAAGGAAAATCTGCTAATGTAATCATCACAGCAGTGAAGATTGCAACTAACAGGCTGGAGTATTGGACTGGCTGTGTGAGTGAAATATATTACAAATGAAGGTAACATACTGACTGAACGTGTGTTATTGAAAGGCATGAGTTATTTGACTATAAACAAACTGAGACATTGAGAATGACTTTAATTAGAGTTGATATAGACATTAAATATTGCACTCACTGGGAACTAAAATAAGCAATAGTGGACATAGATAGATGAATACTATAAAAATAGCTTTGTGAATAAATTTAAACGCAAATTTAGTTGTTTTATTTTTATTAAGACCTCCATCCCTCACGATCTCAGATACGCCCCTCAGGTGCCTNAAAACGCAAATTTAGTTGTTTTATTTTTATTAAGACCTCCATCCCTCACGATCTCAGATACGCCCCTCAGGTGCCTTGTAACAATATGATAAAGGAAACAAATAGGTGCATAGATAATTTTTTTTTTTTTTTTTTTTTTACATTTTCTGGCAAAAGTCGCAATTACAGAACATTTATTTACCGAGGTACGCGTATTCGCACAAACAACAATTTCACAGAAAATGTTTCATTACATATAATAGTAGTCAAAAGGAGTTACGGGTATCATGACTATTCAGACGCGTGGTCCCGGTCCCAGTCACCGACAGAGGAGTCTCTTGCTGAAAGAGAAGGCGTGTCTTTTCGCTTCTGTACGCTCACCTATTCTGCGGGCATGTTACGAAGGCGATGGTGATGCAGGGGTCCAAGAAAGGCTTGCACAGGCCAGGCCTTCCCTACGGAGTGGAACCAGGGCGGCGGGGAAGGAGGCGTGGAATTTGGTTTTGGTGAAGGGAGGAGGAAGGCAGGCGGGCACGGTTCGCTAAATGAATGCAAATGTTGACTCATCAAATGGGACGCTCGTTACGACGTAACGAGATGCAAGGGTGAGTCGGACCTTGTGCAAGGGGCAAGGATCCCAGGGGGTTGGCGATAAAAGAGGGGGGCGAGGCGAGACAATGAAGGGGTTTTAATCGCACTTGATAAGATTCTCAAACTCGGCTTAAAAGGAAAGGGATGCGGGGAGGAAATGAAGCGAGGTAAGCAGGTTCTATGGGGGAAAAAGAGCGATATAGAGCATGAGCTAAAAATTTGGGGTGAGGGGGAGGGGCTATCGGCAGTTTTCAGGTTGGTCTCCTACGTGGTAACGTAAATATACAATATGACTATGACGTGGGCAGCTTAACTTCAAAACTTTGGTGTCTGCTTCGGAGGCAGAAGTGCCGCACTAACAAAAATCAAACCGCGGCATTACTACTTAATGAACTCTTGGTCCTAAATGGAAAACTGTTTAGTGTCTGTATGAATATATCTGAACATCAAAAATTTGCCACTTTAATGTCATTCAGAATTTATTACTATTGCACATTAAATAAATTATAAAATACTATAGTACTGAAACGGAAGTTGAAAAGTTACAATGTAAAAGTTTCGCAACCCGAGAAAGGGTTAAATTAAATGTCAATAAACGTAAAATATTAAATATAATTTCGACACGAATATGTTTAGTATTTTCGAAGAATAAAATAAGGTTAAATAAAAATACCAAATCTGTGATCGACTTTTCATACTATGCTGAATCTTTACTAGTTCCTTATCTGAGGGATTGACTTCATGGATGACAATACTTTAAGGGCAGTGAGCATAATCATTATCACCAATCACCAAAACCAATTTGAAAAAAATTCATGCAGTGTGGCCTTAAAAAATAATTAATATGACATCAAGACAAATTTTATAGTAACTCATATTTTTGTGTGCTAAAAAAGTAAGAACCAGCAAAATATTTTTAGAAATACGTACCACTTTCCCAACTCACATGCAATTTGTGTTCTAAGTTTGGTAATTGATACTTAAAGATCTACCAAAATTATGAATGAATAAATTAAAATCCATGATNTTTGGTAATTGATACTTAAAGATCTACCAAAATTATGAATGAATAAATTAAAATCCATGATTTGCTCGTAGTTCCCGGCCGTCCACTTGAACTCCCCTGGTCCGGAAAAAAAGGGCACTTAGTACCTACCACGACTTCACGAGGATAGTGAAGTAGACACCATACATTCACGTAAATGTTTACAATAGTAATTCCCGCATCACTACCTTCAGCATCGCGCTTCCGGTCCTTCTTCACCTCATACAAACTCACACTGGTCGGGCACACCAGATCTCCGTCCTACCTGAGGTGCGCTGGTGTAATTTTACTTAAAAAAATAATAATGAAAAAAAAAAAAACTACGATTGTTTAATTTTCTTGGAAATTTTTAAGAACACTTGTGAAGAAGGTAAAAATTACATTTCGGTTGCAGGATGCTTGGGCGAGGAGCGTACCGGCCAGTTGTTCCTACTCTCTCATTCCTGTTAAACATCGGCCATGTTGCGTATAGGGGCGGCCGTGTTGGATGTTCTTAACAAATTCATTTATTTGACTCCTACGAACGTTAACCCGAAAATAAGTGGAAAAACGTCGAAACAATGAAAAAATTTTAAAACTGAGAAAATTTTTTTTCAATAATTATATAGAAAACTTGATTTCTTAAAATCCAGGTGAGCCATCGTAAATATATTTTAATAGGTCAGTGGTAAGCAAAATAAAATATATGTGATATTTGTCCAATATAAGACATTTTCTTTTTCATACGATATTGCACCTTCAGGTAAAACATAAACGTTGTGATTACTGTTTAGTTATCGTATTAATATATTTTACTTAAAAAATTCCACATGACTAATTTATAATTTATTCTTATGTTAAACATGTATCAGCGTGTCAAACGTATTGGATGTAAATATTTTGCTAACCATGATTACTAAATATAATAAATCTATATTTCTTTTAAAAGATTGATATCGATGGAATAAAAATCATGGTTTTTAATTAATTGCAAAACAATAAATATGGCGTTTAGGAACAATGCAATGTCCTCTAATTTTTTCAATATTTAATTTTTTTAATTTTTATTTACAACAATTAATTATGAAATCAATATATTTCATTTCAATTAATAGTAAAATTCGGAATCAGTAGAATTCATTTTTTTTAGTTCGTAATTAAATGTAACACACAGTTATCATATACACAGGCTATATGATTTATCTTAGTAATTTAATTTACAAAACTTGATAAACACATACGCCCTTGAAAAACTTCTCATGCATACAGTCTTCACAATATCCCATGAAATCATTACTATTTATAAACAGATTTCACTTGTCGACGTTTTCTTCGTCAGCAGCATCGTGTTCTGCTTGTAAGGTTGTGTTTACGGAAAAGGAGACTACCACATCCATCATAAAAATAAGACACACGGGTCGCATTCAAAAAGCACCGGTATTTGCATATATACATTTTTTGTAACTTTAGATTTTTAATGTGTAATTTGTAGGAATATTTACATTTAGAGTAATTTTTTTTATAAATTATCCATTCCACCTCTTCCCCCACAGCAGGCATTAATGCCTGGGGAGCCACAATCTACGATATCCTCTCCGCTCTCATCGTGTTACGTAAAACATTGACAGTCCAGCGGTAGGTGGATGAGGTCCTGCACCGTTATCTGCTCCCAATTCTGGCCGGCATTTCACGAGCGATATTTCAACTGGTAACACCCGACTACACACGGCTCGGGTCGCCCAGAACTGCCACCATCATGTTCAAACACTACCATGGCCTGCCCACTTCCCGGGAATGTCCCCAATCGAGCATGTGTGGAACCAGTTGAAACACCAGCTGCGCTCATGCCACAACATCCGGGTTTTGGAACACACAGTCAAACACTTGTGGGCCTGTATGCCTTAGGACAACATCCGGCGTCTGCTGGACTCCATGCCTGACCGTGATGCAACGTTTATCCATGGCAAGGGGGTGCAACACACTATTGAAGATGACTGGATGGCGTACCACAGATTCATATTTAATTGTGCTGTTGCTCTGCTGTGATCATCTGCGTAACTCATCTGTATCACAATCTCTAAAAGGTTCCAGCAGCATCCGTTACATCCTTATAAGTGCGCTGTTTTTATTATCCGGCTGTATATATTCACGGAAATTATTACGGAAAAAGACTTTAATTTACGGAAACGCATCCCCAACGAAAATAAATGTAACTGAGCTCCTTGCATGCGAAATGTGTAATTTCTCCGTAGTTGCAACAACTTCTGGTTTCGGGAACGTACAATACTGAGGCTACACGAAGCGTCCTTCGCCACTCTATAACTAGAAAATTATAGTTTCCGTTGCGGTTATGATATTCACGCTATTTAAACCTATTATTTCCAACATCGAAAAGTAGCACAAGCCACTTACAACAGTTAGCTAAACTACAAAAAAACTCGACAATTCATAGATGTTGGAAAAAGTTTCGTAATTTACTTTAACCAGCTAAGATGTCAACACTTGGTTCTCGTGTCGTAGGTGAGCGGACAAAGTCGCGGCGTGTAAACGTTATTG
Source organism: Clitarchus hookeri (assembly GCA_002778355.1). Classification (NCBI taxonomy): domain Eukaryota; kingdom Metazoa; phylum Arthropoda; class Insecta; order Phasmatodea; family Phasmatidae; genus Clitarchus; species Clitarchus hookeri. Next base: position 89,782 of record NQII01006952.1, on the reverse strand, counting down.
ACTAGTGTTATGATCGCGCTCCATGACATGGAATATATCTTTTTTGTAACTTATTTTTTGTACATAGGTAGGCCGTAACTCTCACACAGTGTGAAAGGTAAACAATTTGTTTGGAATCTTTGTTTATGTGATTATAAAATAAAATAACCTGCTGTAACTAACTAACTTACGAACAGATTTCGTTAATTCACGGAAATTTGCGTGAAATTTACATATCGTATTACAATCGTATTAAAAAAAGCAGCGTCAAAAATTTTACAAATGTTAGTGGATCATTTTTTGCGGTACTTTTCCATAATTTAACCAATTTTTATTAAATAACTGTAAGAAACAAATGAAGTTGTGTGCGGAGTGCTCCATGGGACAGCGGGAAGGCGTAAACAGTCCAGTCATATACAGAAGATTCGCCGTACTTCCCAACGCAATAAACATACATTTGAATATTTATTTGCGGCAACGGAAACGTAGATAACTTTTGTACTGAGTAACCCGAAATAAGGTAAGTTAATTATACAAATATCTTCTTTATTTCCTTTGCAAAATTAAACTTGTCGCCTCNGTTTATCCATGGCAAGGGGGTGCAACACACTATTGAAGATGACTGGATGGCGTACCACAGATTCATATTTAATTGTCCTGTTGCTCTTCTGTGATCATCTGCGTAACTCATCTGTATCACAATCTCTAAAAGGTTCCAGCAGCATCCGTTGCATCCTTATAAGTGCGCTGTTTTTATTATCCGGCTGTATATATTCACGGAAATTATTACGGAAAAAGACTTTAATNGCATCCTTATAAGTGCGCTGTTTTTATTATCCGGCTGTATATATTCACGGAAATTATTACGGAAAAAGACTTTAATTTACGGAAACGCATCCCCAACGAAAATAAATGTAACTGAGCTCCTTGCATGCGAAATGTGTAATTTCTCCGTAGTTGCAACAACTTCTGGTTTCGGGAACGTACAATACTGAGGCTACACGAAGCGTCCTTCGCCACTCTATAACTAGAAAATTATAGTTTCCGTTGCGGTTATGATATTCACGCTATTTAAACCTATTATTTCCAACATCGAAAAGTAGCACAAGCCACTTACAACAGTTAGCTAAACTACAAAAAAACTCGACAATTCATAGATGTTGGAAAAAGTTTCGTAATTTACTTTAACCAGCTAAGATGTCAACACTTGGTTCTCGTGTCGTAGGTGAGCGGACAAAGTCGCGGCGTGTAAACGTTATTGACTAGTGTTANAGATGTCAACACTTGGTTCTCGTGTCGTAGGTGAGCGGACAAAGTCGCGGCGTGTAAACGTTATTGACTAGTGTTAAGATCGCGCTCCATGACATGGAATATATATTTTTTGTAACTTATTTTTTGTACATAGGTAGACCGTAACTCTCACACAGTGTGAAAGGTAAACAATTGGTTTGGAATCTTTGTTTATGTGTTTATAAAATAAAATAACCTGCTGTAACTAACTAACTTACGAACAGATTTAGTTAATTCACGGAAATTTGTGTGAAATTTACATATCGTATTACAATCGTATTAAAAAAAGCAGCGTTAAAAATTTTACAAATGTTAGTGGATCATTTTTTCCGGTATTTTTCCATAATTTAAACAATTTTTATTAAATAACTGTAAGAAACAAATGAAGTTGTGTGCGGAGTGCTCCATGGGACAGTGGGAAGGCGTAAACAGTCCAGTCATATACAGAAGATTCGCCGTACTTCCCAACGCAATAAACATACATTTGAATATTTATTTGCGGCAACGGAAACGTGGTTAACTTTTATACTAAGTAACCCGAAATAAGGTAAGTTAATTATACAAATATCTTCTTTATTTCCTTTGCAAAATTAAACTTGTCCCCTCTAATTTTATTTTGCTGACAATTCAGTGTTATAAATGTATTATTTTATCTACTGCCAATAGTTGCAGTATGCACAGGAACTGAATAATCGCAGTTACTGTTCACTCAACAATTACGTCAAGGTAACCATTACACAGTTTTGGCACACAATTTTCGAGCGAAAATGTCTAAATTCAAGCCCTGAAAATGTTTTGTGGTAGGTAGGTTCAAATTTTGTGAAAATTCGTATCAGAGTCGAAGCCTTGGGAGTGCAGTAGAGGAATTTTGAATATCTGCTGTGATGGAAATTAGTTTTCGCTGTTNAGTAGTTTTCGCTGTTCGCATAGTTGTACAGTTGGGTTACTGCGCTCGGAGGGTATATATATATTTTATATATATATATGTAAGCGGTATCTTCGAACGTTTTGAATCTATCCTTTGAAAAATCACTCCNATTAGTTTTCGCTGTTCGCGTAGTTGTACAGTTGGGTTACTGCGCTCGGAGGGTATATATATATATTTTATATATATATATGTAAGCGGTATCTTCGAACGTTTTGAATCTATCCTTTGAAAAATCTCTCCGTATATGTCGTGTTTGGTTGTTTCCTGAATATGAACTCTATCACAAACATTTTTGTTTTTACGTTAACATAAAAGTGTCTTATTTGTGGTTAAATTAATATCTTGTTTATTTTTAGATATAAATCGTAACATTTCATTTATAATATTTATAAATAAAACCAGTGAGAATATAGGTGTGTTGCTAATGCTTAATTATAAAAAGTTCCAGTGCAAAATATTATCAGACTGAGTGCGCTCGAATGTGGTGCGCTGTCCTTTAAGCGTAATTATCTAGGCGAGGATAAGCTTTGTTTACAAAGAGGCGGCGGAACAGCCTCAAAGCAGAAATGAAGCAATGCTTCAGAAAAGTTGGAAGGAATCGTGAATGGACCATACGAAGCATTATTTAAACCTTACGGTCCGGAATTCATTTTCGTGCTCGAGTGTTGCAATCGTGTGATATTTTGGTGAGCTTTGATCTTGTGTCAAGCGTGTTTTTTGCAACCAGTGAACAATGTGCTACATACTCGGTGCTATCAGCTTTTACAGTTCGAGAGATATGAGCCCAAGACAAATGTTACATTGTATTGAACACCATGCGTTTGTGTAATTGTTAAAACTGTCAGATCATAGATTTCAAACAGAACAAGTGAAAATGAAATAATTAATTCTTTCGTGCCCATTGTACACAACTGCGTACAGGATGTACATTATTGTTGTATTTGAACGAGACTGTACACAGTGAGGCCCATTGCCTAGTGCTCTTCCCTGGGAGGTAACCTATATGTAAACCGTGCTACTGCTGTCTGTTATGACTGGTTCGTATCACTGATCACCGAACACAAAGTCCACAGCTTGAAAGGTTGGCTGGGAGGTAGGCGTTGACGCCTCGTTGAAAGTAAAAAAGCAATAGAACCAGAAAAAATTTCAACAGTACAAATATAATTAAAATACACATTTGACTTTCCTGGGATTCGAACTCAGAAAAACTTGCAGATTTAAGTTAGCGTGCAATAAACAGCATCACGGAGGTATGTTTCAGAGCATAAATTTTGGATTTAATCAGTCAACAGTTTTAAATGATAGGGTTCACTAATCTAAAATATTAACACTGCCTTCATTTTGAAAATAAGTGCTTGAGCCACTCAAAACACACATGTTTACATTAACTACCATAATGCTACATTGTGTGAAAAATTGGGTGGAAATCGGTTAATTGGTCTTTGAAATATGGCTAAAAATATTATTTCCTTAAACGGGTCTATCTTACAACATTTCCTAAAGGAACTCTGTAGGTAAACGATTTTTCTAATATATACTGTCAATAAATACAATATACACAGTTAAATTAAAATCTGTTTAATAGTTTCGCAGATATACACCACCAAGCTCTAATGTTTTATAACCGCCATTCGGAAAATAAGAGACTTGCACACTTACAAGATATAAATTAATATGGTCTACCATAATATAAATCTACGCCAAATTTGAAGAAATTGGTTCATTCTTTCCCGAGATACCACACAAAAACATTATTATTTCATGTGGAGCTATCTTATAAAATGCCGGAGAAATAAGATCGTATAAACAAACTTGATGGATATAATAGAAACTGTCAGCATACCAACTTAAGTTGAAATCTGCTTTGTATTTTCGTAGATAGAACCTACGAAACTAAAGATTTTATATTGCCACCATTTTGAAAATATGTATTTGACTCCCTCAAAGAATATAATATTATAATGGCCTCCCATAGTGCTAATTGTTCGCCAAATTTGGTAAGAATATGTTGTTTTTTTTTTTTGAGATATGACATACGTTTAACATGTAATGTGATACTATTTTACAAAATAGTGAACCAAAAAAACTTTGTGTGGACTCATTTGATTGTTGTAATATATACTTCCAGCATATAAACTTACGCTGGAATTAATTACATGGTTTAGACGATATAGCATTAAAATTAAAATTTATAGCTGCCATTTTTAAAATAAGTGTCCAACATATTTAAAAAATACTAGTTAATGTAAAATGCCACAGTACTACTACTTTGCCATATTTAGTAGAAATTGGTAATTTTTTTTCCCGAGATATGACATAACATCTATATTTGTTCGTGTGGCACTATCTACTCAAAATGGAGGACAAAAAACGTTCAGTACAGACAGATTTTACGTTTGTAATTAGTAGATACTTCCAACATTATAGAGTTAAGTTGGAATTTATTATATGGTTCGAAGATAAGGCATACTATACTAAATTTCGTGGAGAAATCAAACTTTGTGTGAACACATTTGTTTGTTGTAATATATACACTGAGGTGACAGAAGTCATGGGATACCTCCTAATATCGTGTCGGGCCTCCTTTTGCCCATCGAAGTGCAACAACTCTACGTGACATGGACTCAACAAGTGATTGGAAATCCCCGGCCGAAATATTGAGCCCTACTGCCTCTATAGACGTCCATAATTGCGAAAGTGTTTCCGGTGCAGGAGTTTGTGCACGAACTGACTTCTCGATTATGTCCCATACATGTTCGATAGGATTCATGTCGGGCGATCTTGGTGGCCAAATCATTCGCTGGAACTGTCCAGAATGTTCTTCAAGCCAATTGCGAATAGTTGTGGCCCGGTGACATGGCGCATTGTCATCCATAAAAATTCCATCGTTGTTTGGGTACATGAAGTCCATGTAAGTGGTCTCCAAGTAGCTGAACATAACCCTTTCCAGTTAATGATCGGTTCAGTTGGAGCAGAGGACCCAGTCCATTCCATGTAAAAACAGCCCACACAATTATGAAATCACCACCAATTTGCACAGTTCCTTGTTGACAACTTGAGTCCATGGATTCGTGGGGTCTGCGCCACACTCTAACCCTACCATCAGCTCTTACCAACTGAAATCGGGACTCATCTGACCAAGTCACAGTTTTCCAGTCGTCAAGCGTCCAACCCATATGGTCACGAGCCCAGAAGAGGCGCTGCATGTGATGTGGTGTTAGTAAAGGCACTCGAGTCGGTCTTCTGCTGGCATAGCCCAGTACAGCCAAGGTTCGCCGCACTGTCCTAACGGACACGTCCGTCGTACGCCCCACATTGATTCCTGCGGTTATTTCACGCAATGTTGCTTGTCTTTTAACACTGACCATTCTACGCACACGTCGTTGGTCTCGGTCATTAAGTGCAGACGGTCGGCCACTGCATTGTCCATGGTGGGAGGTTATGCCTGAAATTAGGTATTGTCGGCACACTCTTGACACTGTGGATCTCGGAATGTTNCCATGGTGGGAGGTTATGCCTGAAATTAGGTATTGTCGGCACACTCTTGACACTGTGGATCTCGGAATGTTGAATTACCTTACCATTTCCGAAATGAAATGTCCCATGCGTCTTGCTCCAACTACCATTCCGCGTTCAAAGTCTGTTAATTCCCGTCTTGCGGCCATAATCCCGTCAGAAACCTTTTCACAATAATCATTTGACTACAAATGAAAGCCTAATCAATGCACTGCTCATTTATATATTTTGTACGCGATACTACTGCCATCTGTATATATGCATATTGCTATCCCATGAATTTTGTTACCATAGTGTACAGCTAGCATACAAAGTTACACTGGAATTAATTACATGGTTTCAACGGTAAAGCATTAAAACTTAAATAGCTATATACCGCAATTTTGTAAATAAATGTCTGACATACTTAAACAAATATGTATATATCACCCGGTGCATTACTACTTGTTTGCAAAATTTGGTAGGAATCAATCAATTGTTTCCGGAAGTTTTACAAAAAAACTTTATTAACTAATGTAGTGATATTTTACAAAATAGCGGACAAAAGTGGTTGTCATTTGTTTGCATATATGACACATGTAATAGATACCGTCAGAACACACTATTTTGGGTGAAATTGGTGAAACATCATGGTTGGTGTAACAAATAAACCTTAAATATTTTCATTGTTGTCTGCATATAAATCCGTCATCAATTTCAATTACCTACGTTCACATGACCTTGAATTGATTTACTTACATGCCAAATTGGGCGAGAGTTGGTTCAGTAGTTTTCGATATATATTGTAAAAACTTAATTTTTACATGTGGTGGGTGCTATCTTCTAAAATAGCATACCAATATTAACTTCTGTATTCAATGCATATACCTTTCACTGTCAACATACAAACCATGGTTTAAATAGGTGGAATGGTTTCCGGGATACAACATGTCACCCTAAATTTAAAAATGGCCACCATTTTGCAAGTAAGTGTCCGGTGTCGTCGAAAATTATAAGTCAGATATCTTTACTTAGTACTATATGTGTACCGAGTTCGGTGAAATTCTGTTAACGCGTTCAAAATTAGAAAAAGGAGTTGTGTTTGTTGACACACACATAACAACATTCACATACATACACAAACAAATACAGGGAGGAAATTAACTCATAAGCCTTCCTTTCCTTCGAAAAGTAAGCTAATAATTACAGAACAAAATATCTGAAGCAATATCTAAAAATACTGAGGACAATGTTTGCTTTTGAAGTACACAAAAACCTACAATGTCAAATCTGAAACTCACAAAGGGGTGAGTCGCAGATAGAAAAACTGCCCGCCAGTTAAGAACCTGGCGCATAGAGCCTGTGATAAGGCACGANCAAAGGGGTGAGTCGCAGATAGAAAAACTGCCCGCCAGTTAAGAACCTGGCGCATAGAGCCTGTGATAAGGCACGAAATGCGCTTCTCTGGATCTACATAAGGCTTCATGGAATGAAATGCAAGGAATATGAAATGTTTGGTATCTTATTAATAATGCATCAATGATGTTCTGCAAAACATTGTTAGTACTGCATAAAGATTTTCAAGTGGTTTCCAGCGGCCGAGGTTGTGTGGTNCAAAGGGGTGAGTCGCAGATAGAAAAACTGCCCGCCAGTTAAGAACCTGGCGCATAGAGCCTGTGATAAGGCACGAGATGCGCTTCTCTGGATCTACATAAGGCTTCATGGAATGAAATGCAAGGATTATGAAATGTTTGGTATCTTATTAATAATGCATTAATGATGTTCTGCAAAACATTGTTAGTACTGCATAAAGATTTTCAAGTGGTTTCCAGCGGCCGAGGTTGTGTGGTGATCAGACTACTCGCCTGCCACCTAGGCGAACCGGGTTCGATTCCCAGCCTGGGTCGCTGCCGGGTTTTCGCCCGTGGGAATCGTGCTGGACGAAGCCGCTGGTCAGCGGGTATTCTCGGAGATCTCCCGTCTCCTCCGCCCCTGCATTCCAGCGCTGTTCCATACCGCGTTTCACACTCATCGGCTCTCAATAGCTTAATTTTAAAAGCAGTCCAAATTTCTCCTCTCCGTTTTGCTTTCATATCCTTAACTCAATTCAGAATCCGAACTATTGTTAACATGGAATCGCATGTTCACTGTAAATGTATTTTGTTCCTCTGAATGTGTTGTTAATGGCATATGATGGACTTTTTCCCCAACATGATTTGCAACTAAGTGCGCCACGGTACAAAAGGTGTGGACTTTCAACAACTGCAGTTATTGTTTACACAGCCCACACATGGTGAATTATGCACCTGGATATCACGAACATGGGCACCTGGCAACTGGACTTGCTAAACACTTGGCCTTTGCATAATGAACTTCGAACCGGAGTATAAAATACCTGTGGCCCCAAACAGCTACCGTTTCATGACGCCAGAGGGGCGTATCCGAGTTCATGGAGGATGGAGGTCTTAATAAAAATAGAAGACCTAAAATTGATTTTAATTTATTCGCATAGCTATAACTTAAGACGTTATATTATATATTTCCTCTTTACTCCTTTTGTTTCTCAGTGAGTACAATATTTAATGTCTATCTCAACTCTCATTATGTCCTTCTCAATGTCTCTGTTTGATTATAGTCAATTAACACACACTCATCATTAACACTTATTCAGTCTGTCTGTTGCCATCATTTGAAATGTCTCACACTCGCTCATTCAGTTCAATAGTCCAGCCGGCCAATCGCACGATTCACTTCACCGATGCTCACAGTAGCAGATTTATCTCCCGTCGGTCCCTTCCAGCGCCACTCGTTGCTCTTCTGGCACGTCGTCTATCGCTCAAAGTCGTGCAATCGCTCAGACTCCCGACTCTCATCAACTCCTGGCTCGGAGGCCTGTCGCACTTAAATAATATCACTGGCGTTGATCTGGAATGTTTGCCGCGTCCCGAGTGTCACTGAGAGAAACTCTGTCATTGAACCAGAACATTCTTCAAATAAACACATAAACTCAAACAGCTAAAGGTCAAGAGCGCGTGAGCCACAAACGGCTTATAGCAGTGGTATGCTTTTCGTAACAAGATACGTGCGTCTTGTATTATCGCTCTCCTGACCTTCCAACATTCCTCCGTTCTCACTGCCCGTTATCATATCATTACTCTGTCCTCCACACACTCTTCGCTCGCTAGCACGATGTAAAGCAGAGACACACAACAATATTTTATATAAAAAAAAAACTTATGCGATGAAAGCATGAATACAAATTCTGGGAAACAAAACATTTAGTTTAAAGTTCTCACAACTGGGAATAATCAATAATTAGATATCCAATTTTCTTAAATAGCAGTACGGTCAGTGAAATGCATGGCCATGTGTCCGTTTTTCTCGTGAGATTATATTTACCTTTTTAAATCACATTTTATACAACTGTTAATAATTTTGTATGTAATTAGGGATGGTGTGTGAATTTGGTCAGAGTGCACATGCAAGGTGCAGAGTAACTATTTTTTGAGTCGCAGTATTTAGTATTGATTTTTTTCTAATCTCTAATTTTAGAACGAAAATTTTGTGCATCGGCTAGAGAAATCTAAAAATCACATTTTACAGTGGCGATTATATTTCTTAAATATAATTTTTCCTTCAAATAATAGCTTTTGGTCACAAAAATACTATTTCACTTTACTTTGAATGTCTTCCAGTAGCATATGTACCAGAAATACCCAGAAGACCAAAACATGTTTTTTCCAATGTTTACTCCATACATATTTTGGATGTGAATCGATTTGACGTATGCTACACTAAATATCGTTGGGTCCCAGGTCCAGGTGCCAACTGAACTTGAGGTATACTGCAGGCTTATCTAGGCCCCACGTTGTGGAAGCCAACTTAACTTGACGCTACGTACTGTTACACTGATGCTACTGCTGGGCCCCACAGTTGGTCGCCAAATAACAATGANTCCGGCGATGGGCGGCCTTGGCAAGGCCGCAGTTGCTGCAGTCTCACTGTGGTGATGTTCTACTGACGTGGCCAGGGGTCCGAACCCCTGACCTAACTCTCTGCTCGGCGATATTCGACTGACTGCTCTGTCGAACTAACGTCTCTGGGCGGTAATAATTGACTGATATCAGACTTCTCTCGTAAAGGGGTTTTTATGCATGCCAGCCTGCCTCCTTAAAGTGTCGGTACGTGTCTCTATTATCTGGGGAGTGGATGAGGTGGTGGAACGCAGAACAATGCCTTTCAAAACACGTGCCCTGGTTCCTGATGGTTGTTGTGTGGTGTAAGGGGTGGGGGTTTAGCACTTTGCTCCTGGCTTGCTCTGTCAGCTATTTTTCGGTGCGTTTCCACATTGTCCTGTGGTTAGCTAAGGGGGAAGGGGGTGTTCTCGGCACCATTATCCAGCTCGTCAGCTATTTCTTCCGTGGTGGNCGTTTCCACATTGTCCTGTGGTTAGCTAAGGGGGAAGGGGGTGTTCTCGGCACCATTATCCAGCTCGTCAGCTATTTCTTCCGTGGTGGGTGTTTCTGAATTTAGGCGAACTGCGTTTTTATATCTCGTGAAACCTATGCTCTCAACAGATCTCACGGGCTTGCTAGAGGCCTAGGGGGGTGGTGGGTGAAGGGGGATGGACGACGCCTCAGCGACACGTGTAACTGCGATCCACCACCTGCCTCGTGGCACATGTCGACTGAGACGCGCTCGCAAAGGGGGTCTGCGAGGCTTCAATTCCAAAAGACATCACTCGTCAGATTAATAATTTAAAAATATTAGTACCCATAGAATATGTTACGAGTATTGAGCAAAGTTAACAACATGATAAACGCTTAAATAGTTATCTTAAGATTTATGTTGGGTAGAAATGAAATGCAACTCTGTGGGCACAAATAATGCAGTTATTTTCCTTGTGTAGTTCATCTAACCTCCTCAAGTTTGGGGTAAATGTTACTGTGAAACCATAACCTGCCAAAATTATGCAATATCACTATGCTCCAAATTAAGGCTTGATAAAAACATGTAATTGAAGCCACAGCCATTACATGTTATGCACAGTGGGGAAATTAGTAACTGCTTCATGTAGTACACGCAGGTGTGAAGCCGGGGACAGGAAGTTGGTTGAATATCAATTCAACCCTGGATTTTTTCTGCCGAAGACTGTTTACTGTACAGAGAAAAATGTTTCCTTGTATTTTTTGTGAGGCCCAGTCAGCTAGTTTTCATCTCAACGTACCATTTTTGTTTAATTAATTAAGTATAAATATTTCTTCAACCGATAATGCAGCCAATGAACAATTGTTAGAAATAATTTTTTAAGGGTAACTTTACATCTAGTTTTTTTTACAATACCTTATTTGATTTAAAATCCGTAAAAATATGTTTGATATATCAGAAGTAACGTTTAAGCTATGCAAGTATATGATAGGTCGGGGTTATACCCCTCACGTTAAATCTAACACCCTTAATAGTAGTCAGAAAATTTTCATTGAAACATTCAAATCTANAAATAGTTATCTTAAGATTTATGTTGGGTAGAAATGAAATGCAACTCTGTGGGCACAAATAATGCAGTTATTTTCCCTGTGTAGTTCATCTAACCTCCTCAAGTTTGGGGTAAATGTTACTGTGAAACCATAACCTGCCAAAATGCTGCAATATCACTATGCTCCAAATTAAGGCTTGATAAAAACATGTAATTGAAGCCACAGCCATTACATGTTATGCACGGTGGGGAAATTAGTAACTGCTTCATGTAGTACACGCGGGTGTGAAGCCGGGGACAGGAAGTTGGTTGAATATCTATTCAACCCTGGATTTTTTCTGCCGAAGACTGTTTACTGTACAGAGAAAAATGTTTCCTTGTATTTTTTGTGAGGCCCAGTCAGCTAGTTTTCATCTCAACGTACCATTTTTGTTTAATTAATTAAGTATAAATATTTCTTCAACCGATAATGCAGCCAATGAACAATTGTTAGAAATAATTTTTTAAGGGTAACTTTACATCTAGTTTTTTTTACAATACCTTATTTGATTTAAAATCCGTAAAAATATGTNAGTGTTAGAAATAATTTTTTAAGGGTAACTTTACATCCAGTTTTTTTTACAATACCTTATTTGATTTAAAATCCGTAAAAATATGTTTGATATATCAGAACTAACGTTTAAGCTATGCAAGTATATGATAGGTTGGGGTTATACCCCTCACGTTAAATCTAACACCCTTAATAGTAGTCAGAAAATTTTCATTGAAACATTCAAATCTANTGGGGTTATACCCCTCACGTTAAATCTAACACCCTTAATAGTAGTCAGAAAATTTTCATTGAAACATTCAAATCTATTGTCATTTAACTGCGAAGTTACTAGACCATGATGTTCGTATGTGTATTTATATTCTGTTTCCGTTACACCGATTCTCTGATTGCGTAGGGACCTCATTTCACTAATTTGTGATGGTTCATATTACATATCTGTAGGACGTGCTTGCAGATGGAGTTTACTAATTCTGTGGACAGTTTTCTCTTTTTTCTTCAGAATTCACTTAATTTGTTTTTTCACGTTTGTGTTTCTTTAGAGAGTGCTGATACATGGTACAATTAAATGTAGCAGACAACTGTAGGTATTTAACACCGTCATATTACTGCAGCATGTGAACTACTTGCACTAGAATCCTGCAAAAAAACATCATTGACATTCTAATTTCCTCTAGATTTATTTTCTTTATGGGAACAGGCATTGCTCCATTTAAAAAAAAAGTAACTTTGTTCACGAAATACACATTTTTTTAAGTAGTAAAATCTGTGTCTGCGCTGCAATTATGAGCTCTTGTATTGACATTAATTTTGTGAAACCAGCTCATGTAAAGCATCTTTCATTTCCAAAATTTTTGCGGTGCACGTTTTAGTCGATTCTTCCTGTATACATACATATGCACTTCGTGAAACCGCACTTTACCCAAACGGAATTTAATCGAATCACATTTATTTTCAGTTAAAAAAAAAAAAAATTGAGGGAACAGAAACCACATGGCGTATTTTCTTCCTCACTTACTGAGCGTTGCAGCTTACTTGCTGGTGTAGTCTACCGTACTCTATCATAATTCAATTTACTTTTCAAGGCAAATAGCCCGCAAATTTATGTTAATGCAGTTGTTTCTACCACATAAACGTCGAAATATCACACTACATTCTGATGCTGACCTCCCGTGGCGCAGTCGGTTAGTGCACCATCGGCGTGGGGTGCATGTGGTTGTGGGCTCGAATCCTAGGTAAGGCATTAGTTTATGTTAACCTAGCTGTGCCCGCGGCTCCGCTCGCGTGGGCTACAGAATTATTATTTCTTACTAACGACGCGAGCCGACTGAGCGCAGGCCGAGCGCACGCGACTCGTGTTACATCCCTCCCCCCCTTCAAGCATCTTGGTGGTCACACCTACAGCCGCCCAGGCTCTCCACGTCCGCGCGTACGGTCAACCGACTCGCGAAAAATTACTTTTTTACAAAACTTTTTATATCTCTTTAAGTATAGGCGGGAATTGTATGCTGTATAGAATATTTATTATCTTCGTTAAACAGTTCTAATGACTTTTTCTTTGACGAATATTAAAGTTTTTAATGGGGAAGCAATATCTTTAATTTACGTATTTATTTATTGAGAAATTGAATGGTAAAAACGCTTATTAGTATTTCTGTATTATAGATAGGTATATGCTACCGCGGAGTATTTTTTAGGTATCTTTATTCTACACAATTCTTTACTACGTGATATAATTCCATCGTTTAGGGTTTAGACAGTGTATTACAAGAGAGCGCGCTGGCAGCAAACTTTTTTCCGACTTGATTCACTATTATCGTCACCGCTTATTCGCTATGTTACTTTACGTAACAAAATATATACCAAAACCTGGCCAGAGAAAATAGCTATGAATTTTTATAAAACACGTAAATCGGATAGGTGGTTCTCAAGACTGTAAATATTGGATTGTGATGCGTGGCCACAGAGTAATTACGTGTACGGAGGTGGAATGTCGCGCCGGTTCCTTCAGCGTGGGAGTGTCCGCTCGCAGCATTCGCTTGGAGTGAGATCCATGGAAAACAGAAATCAGGATGGCCTGACCGGGATTCGAACCCAGGTCCTCCCGAATGGGAGTCCAAAGTTTAACCACTGAGGAACCTCGCTTGGTCGCCCATAACGGCCCTGCCCACCAAGTCGGGCAGCGCCGTTATTATTATTTTATACTTTAAAAAATGCAATATCTGCCTATCCTAATACAATAATAGCTACTAAACAAAACGGACACAACCGCCAACGACGTCTGCCCTCAAGCGTCTGCCCGCGTTCGGGTCGCGCACTCGGCGATGAGCGAATTTTTCCCCCACCTCGCCCGCAGTGCGCCCGACCGCCCTGCGCCCGCCGGGCCGAACCATTTTAGCAGCGCGCACTCACTTTCTCATCGTCGTAACTTTTAAAATATTTGTCCAAATTACGTGGTGTAAAAGACAAAGTTTATCTACTTTAAATATNTTCTCATCGTCGTAACTTTTAAAATATTTGTCCAAATTACGTGGTGTAAAAGACAAAGTTTATCTACTTTAAATATAAAAAGCGATAAAAGTTTTTATTTTGATAAAGAATCAATTTGTTTGTACAAAATGTGCATTGGAAATATAGTATCAAATTTTATTGTATTTATGGTTCACTATTTTGGCAATAATGGCTTANAAATGTGCATTGGAAATATAGTATCAAATTTTATTGTATTTATGGTTCACTATTTTGGCAATAATGGCTTACACATTAAATATAGATGTATGCTGTCGCGGACGTTTTTGTAGAACTATTTAAGAGAAATATTTCCACCTTGCATTATATTCGTGTAACTCTTACGGTTTTTGCAGCGCACGCTTAAATAGCTTGCAGATGGCAGAATTNTCCACCTTGCATTATATTCGTGTAACTCTTACGGTTTTTGCAGCGCACGCTTAAATAGCTTGCAGATGGCAGAATTATTTCCGACTAACTTGACACTAATCGTTATATTTTGACCCATTTACACAATATATCTTTATAAATTACAGCCTATGTGCTATTCTGATGTATGGGCTATATTATTGTAAAGTTTCATTAAAATACATTTAGTAGTTTTTGCGTGAAAGAGTAACAAGCATCGATACATCCATCCTCACAGACTTTCGCTATTATAATATTAGTAGGATTCCAATATAGTTTATAAGACGTTTNACATCGATACATCCATCCTCACAGACTTTCGCTATTATAATATTAGTAGGATTCCAATATAGTTTATAAGACGTTTACTCATAAGCCTTCAGACGTAACACCGGGGGATTTTAATAAGCCCTTTCTACTCCACTAAATTCTGATGTAATGCACATATGTAGCAAAGACAACGTCCTTGTGTTTAGAATATTGTTTGNCTTTCTACTCCACTAAATTCTGATGTAATGCACATATGTAGCAAAGACAACGTCCTTGTGTTTAGAATATTGTTTGCTTGACCTTGCGTAACTTGACTCAATGCCCGTTGATGCACACGTAGCTGCCCAGAGTCACACATTGGGTGTAGAATGTTTCTAATTAACCTTCACATGTTAGGTTTATCGTATTCATGGAACACTATGTGATCACGGTATCCTGNCTTTCTACTCCACTAAATTCTGATGTAATGCACATATGTAGCAAAGACAACGTCCTTGTGTTTAGAATATTGTTTGTTTGACCTTGCGTAACTTGACTCAATGCCCGTTGATGCACACGTAGCTGTCCAGTGTCACACATTGGGCGTAGAATGTTTCTAATTAACCTTCACATGTTAGGTTTATCGTATTCATGGAACACTATGTGATCACGGTATCCTGCCAAATAGTGAAGTCAAACAACCTATGAGAAAAGGAATGAAATGTTCATCAATTTTGTTGAACAAATAATCGGTTGTCCATCACCTTTTCGAAACCTATGCATTTGTCGTGTGAAACTTTGTCAGCTCGCGGATGAGACATGTTCTGTGGCATAACCCTACACGACGTACAAGAGCAATACGACTTTCGGTGAATTAATCACTGATTTATCACATGTGGATTACGCACACACACATTAATATAATTATTGAACTGTCCCAAACGTGTCCCATGTTAGATCGAGGATCCTTGACCCCAGAACTTTAATTATAGTTATTATTGCATAGGAATTACATTTTTAAAACAAGTATGTAGTTGCATTCCATGCAAGGAAACATTTATAATCATCTCTCAGTTTAGCAGTAATATTTAAAGCTTTACTTTATTTATTAAATCGTTCATCAATTTCAAAGTGTTTGACGTTGCTAACATTTCGGCAGGAGATGCATAACGGTATCAATGCTGCTCTGCAAATAAACAGTTACTTTAAAAATCACTTTACGTTTCCATGTGGTTATACTTAAGTTACTCAGACAGACAGTAAAAGAGCGAATACTAATTTAACGTTCTGCAAGGTTTTAATTCTATCACGTGGCTGTAACTTTAATGTAGCCCATATAAATTGCGTGTTGTGCTACTATTTTATAATGTACCGGGCTTGCTGAATTTCAATACATCTTATATTTCTTTAGTCACTGCCTACATTTTGAAGTTGGAGAGTAGGTTGTGCGGGGTAATGTTATTGCAAATTCACTTTCGTATAGAATATTTTGTCAGAAGGATATATGCACATATTCACATGCTTATTACATATATACACATTTATATACACACTTATACGCATAAATACACAAAATTAACGACACTGAACATGACTAAACTTTTCTCTCCAAAACTAGGAAGTGACAATTCGCATAACTCAACTTTCAAACTCTGTGCGAAAAAATAATGATCAATTATTTAGAAATTCACATTTTTTTTCCTCTTTATTTTTCACGAGAAGCAGCGTGGTCCTTTGCTTTCATAAAATTTCTCATTCCAATTTTCCGCTTTCACTAGTCCTAATTTCCTTTCTGCCACTCCTGTGTGAACATAGTGGAATACACAGGCCGTCGTTTCCAAGGGGTGAGTCTGATTTAAAAATGTCCCAGACAATTTTTTTTTTCCGGTTATGAAACGTATATTTTTTATATGTGTGATCGCAGCGTTGAGACGGGTTTTTGGTTGTGGNATTTTTTTTTTCCGGTTATGAAACGTATATTTTTTATATGTGTGATCGCAGCGTTGAGACGGGTTTTTGGTTGTGGAGGGGGTAGGGCGAGTGTGAACAGAATCCGACGCTAACGCCCGTGACAAAGAGAGGCATAGGTGGGGAATTAAGTGGTGGAAGTGTGGAAGGGAAGGAGGGCTGGTAGCGACGCACAGGCAGGAAACGGCGAAGCGCAGCAAGGATCTTTTTTACTAACGCCCGATGACGTCACACGTGCCGTGTCCTCTCTTGCGTGCGGTCTCTCTAATCGCGTGTGTCTGTGTGGTCCTGCCCGCCCCCAGCCTCCCCTTCCCCAAATTTCGCTCCCGAAGAGGGAGTTGGTGGGATTGGTTCGCCCCCAAAAAGTACGGCGCGGGCACTCGCACACACTCACTCTCTCTCTCTCTCTCTCACACACACACCCTCCCTCGCGCATGGCCGAGTCTCGCAATTCGAAAATAATTACCGCGAAGGGGAGAGGTAGAAGGGTGGTTCCACATGCGCTGCGAGCGGCCTCTTTCATCTGTCCGGGTTCTGTCATCCACCCCCCAAGCCCCCACACCAAACAGCCAGCAACAGAATTTTTTCGCAGATAGCGGCGGCTGTCTTACCCCTCTATCCGCTCCGCAGACCGCGTGCGCTCTCTTTGAGCAGGGATGAGTGATTGTCATCGACTGCCCATAGGGTCGTTGTTACCTACATCTGCGTAGTGCTTCCTACGTGTCCGTTCATTTGTTTCACAAAAATACAATAATTNGTCACACGTGCCGTGTCCTCTCTTGCGTGCGGTCTCTCTAATCGCGTGTGTCTGTGTGGTCCTGCCCGCCCCCAGCCTCCCCTTCCCCAAATTTCGCTCCCGAAGAGGGAGTTGGTGGGATTGGTTCGCCCCCAAAAAGTACGGCGCGGGCACTCGCACACACTCACTCTCTCTCTCTCTCTCTCACACACACACCCTCCCTCGCGCATGGCCGAGTCTCGCAATTCGAAAATAATTACCGCGAAGGGGAGAGGTAGAAGGGTGGTTCCACATGCGCTGCGAGCGGCCTCTTTCATCTGTCCGGGTTCTGTCATCCACCCCCCAAGCCCCCACACCAAACAGCCAGCAACAGAATTTTTTCGCAGATAGCGGCGGCTGTCTTACCCCTCTATCCGCTCCGCAGACCGCGTGCGCTCTCTTTGAGCAGGGATGAGTGATTGTCATCGACTGCCCATAGGGTCGTTGTTACCTACATCTGCGTAGTGCTTCCTACGTGTCCGTTCATTTGTTTCACAAAAATACAATAATTAAAAAAAAAATTATTTAAGTTATATTTTTGGAAAAAACTCAAACTTTGTTGTGTGGATTATCCCTTTCCATACTATTACCTAGAGTAATCATAAGTCTAGGCAGATTTTTGCCATGGATACCAGTTTGTGGACACTAAGTTCCCACTAATGCAAACTGNAATTTTTGCCATGGATACCAGTTTGTGGACACCAAGTTCCCACTAATGCAAACTATTTTGCTAAACTTTTGAGGACGGTAAGTGACGTTTTAAAATGGAAATTTACGGACCATGTATGTATATAATAATTAGTTAAATAATTTCGATGAAATAATAAATTCCCGAGCAAAACATTGATTAATGGAGTTGACATCTGATCCTTGTTACAATTTGGTAATGATGTCAGCTTCTTTTATTAAGATAGACAAAACACCACCGGATATGTTTCAGATTCACAGCTGAGGTATCACAGATTACGGTGTCAGTATGTGGCTTTGCGTATGCGATTCAGTTCACGAATGAGGAAAAACTGGCCACAATAATTATTCACGGGGAGTGTGGCAGAAATGCCAAGCAAGCCGTCCATACTGAAAAGTATCCTAATCGGACGCCCATCTCACGGTAAACGATATGAAGAATTTGTACACGTNGCAAGCCGTCCATACTGAAAAGTATCCTAATCGGACGCCCATCTCACGGTAAACGATATGAAGAATTTGTACACGTCTCTGTTCCCTAGGTGATTGGAATTCCACAACAAGAGTGCCATCATAGACTGCTAGGGGCGAGACCCAGTAACACGATGTATGGCATTTGTCGATGGAAACCCCTGCCTGGGCATGCGAGAACTTTCCTGGTATGAAGGAATAAGTAAAACTAGTGTGTTATGGATACTGCGCCAACAGAAATTCCATCCATATCATTTGGCTCGTCATAAGGCGTTACATAAAGGCGACTTACAGCAGCGTCTACACTTTTGCAGGTTTGCTTTGATGTCGGTAAGGGATGAGAGAAATTTGTCTACCGGGTGACGGAGAAACCGTCTGCGTTGGGTCCGGCGCACACAAGGCCGGATTGCTCATTTATGAGGACCAAAATGAAAAATTTCGTTGCTTTAAAATAAAACAAAACACTTGGTATTAGGTAGTACAATAGTAAAAAGACAGAACCGCAATAAAAAAGGTNGTTGCTTTAAAATAAAACAAAACACTTGGTATTAGGTAGTACAATAGTAAAAAGACAGAACCGCAATAAAAAAGGTCCGAGGAAGCAACACAATAGCCGGTGCTGGCGCGCTTTGCGTCACTGTTTCTAGCACGGCAAGCGTGAGCCAGTTGCGCCCATAACTTTGACGTAGTAACTACGCATGTGTTGTGTTCTGTGTCTGAAAATAGTGAAGTTTAAAACATTGAAGGTGTAGCGTCAGGTGTGTATTTGTTATTATCATTGTTTTTTTGTCAATTGTTTCAATAAATCAGGCAGTTATATCGATTTGAAAAAATACGTTTTTCGTACGAAAAAAAAAACATATAATTAAGTTTACAGACGTTTCACAAAAAGTTCCACGTTGTTCCATTACATGTTACAATTCCTAAGTGACAACAACTCATAAGAATTACAAAAAATAAAAAAACCGGTCCCCTTCATTGCCCGTTTATTAAATAAAGCTGTTTATTTCCAGGTAGTCGCGCTCACTCTATTCTGCAGGAAAGAAAGTTTCATAGAAATGAACTGTTTTTAGTGTTAAGAGACGCTAATTTTTTTTTATTTTCGTCATTAAACTGTAATGAACGATTAGTACAGTAAATAGTGGACCAAATAAGCGTAATTGACCCATCTGAGACATCCGTAAAACATTTAAAAGATGTCGTGAAAGTGTTTGTGACAAAATGGCGAGAAAGTAAAGATATGCACGACCGCTTCAAGGACAAGCACGCAAAACGATAAAAAAGCACACAAGCTTGTAACGTTTGCAAAGCCACACCCGTCTTAATGAATGATTTTCAAAATGTTAAAAGGAGAGCAGTTGACACAAATACATACCGATTTGGTCCTCATCTGAAATGCTACGAATATTTTACTACATATATCTTATAAATAAGAACTAAAGCAATGGCAAGCCAGAGGCAAAGAAGCTCAATAATTGGCTAAATAAAGGAAGAAAACTATTTGCAACGATTTGTTCAAAGACATGGGGCTTGTTGTCTGCCAACCAAAACTAGGAGGAGGTAATAGTAATGATGGAAACACGGCTAGAAAGTGTTTCAAAAACCCTGAGCAAGTATCTATAATAACAGGAATCTCGCAAACGTTGATTGAACGATTTTCAAATATTTTATGTGAAATTTTATGTGCCCATTATATAAATTAAGAAAAATTTGGGGCATATTGCTATGCCACAGCTGAAATGGTGGTCAATCTTTATGGTTGGTACAGAATGAGTGCAGGAGTACATAAGATTTTGATCCACGGAGCTGATATAATAAAATCTCTTGCGTTACCCGTGGGACAACTATCGGAAGACGTAATATAAGCCAGACACAAAGACTATAAAAAGTTGAGACAGTCTCACTCAAGAAAGACGTCTCGAATAAATACAAATACAGACATTTTCCACTGGATGTTTATATCTTCAGATCCTATAATTACAAGCAAAAGGAAAAAACCCAAGAAAACAAAAGAGGTTTTCAATGATGTTGTAGTTGAGATGTTGCGGGTGCCTACATTTCTAAGCGGAGTTGAGGATCATGTGAACGAAGATGAGGATGAATCTGAAGCACACGAGGATGATATTTAGAGCATACAATTTAAATCAAGATACTTCTTTGTATTCATGTGAAAAAAAAAATGTGGTTTTTTAAGGGGTAGTGAAACCCCTTAAAAAAACCTTAAAATGTGTTTTTTTATTCATATTCACATCAAAAAGTTCAAGTTTAAACTTCGCCAAGTCAAATAGTCATGTAAAACATAAATATGATTTTTGTCCTCGTAAATTAGCAATCCGGCCTTGTGTGCGTCGTGAGGAACACCAGCGACAGCGGACCTGAACGTGTGGTGTGGAATCGATGGAGATTACGTCGTAGAGACATGCTTCGTTCAAGGGACTCTGACCGGCTGTACTTACGCCCATTTCCTCGTGGAAACCTTACCGGCGCTTCTGGAGGACGTGCCGCTCGACACACGTCGTGATATGTAGTTTCAGCATTACGGTTGCCCTGCGCATATTGCTTTGGTAGCGAGTCAAGTGTTAAATAAAACGTTTCCAAACCGGTGGATCGAGTGTCGTGGTGTTGTTAAATGACCAGCTCACTCCCTCGACCACACACCCCTACAATGTTTTCCTGTGGGGAACACTGAAAGATAGGATTTACAACGCACTGTGGGAGCTTGCAGTGACATTACGCCAGAAATACTTCAGACCGCTCGTCGCTTGCTGTGTGCATTTACATATGTGTATTGCTGTCTATTGTAAACACATCGAGCATGTGTTGTGAAAATAACTAGTGTGAAGCGGTTCAACCGTAACTCTGCACTTTGGTACTATGTGTGCGAATGCGATTGCATTTCTTCCTATGTTGGGTTGTGTGTGTTTGGCATATGTGCGCACTCGAAAATCAGTTCAATTAATGAGTTGGAAACAAGCCTCATGAATTACGTTTGCATCTGTATGAAATGTACTTATTGATATCAGACGTGCCTTCTCATTGCCCGTCTTCCCTGCGCTGCGGTGCTAGCATTGGTCCAATATAGCAGCGTTACGCTGCTATAGGAGGCGATGCTACCAGGACGAGTCACGGCGCGTGTTGTGTACTTACTGCAGTGAGTACAGTTACACTGCCCCATGCTACAGGCCCGCCTAGCTTAATCACATTCACACATCATTTCTTGCCGTTTCTGCGATACTTTCCATTGTAAATGTTATATCACTTAATTACTCTTTGCAGGTACTTTCAGATACAATTGAAATCAATTTTTGTTTACAGTTGTTAACAAATCATACGTGGTTCAATTACTCTTTCCATACACGTCTTATAAACAGTTAGTATGCGGCAAAATACTCGCCCCCGCATTAACTATCACTTAGCCGAAACCGCATTTCGTGATCTGCGACTGTTACGGAACATTTTATAGCAGAGAATGAATAATGTTCATAAAATAATTAATTAATTCTATTCATTGGATGTTTGATACGAAATTTGCTATAATTTATCTCGACGATATATTTTAATGTTGATAAGATTCAGCTTTTTTCATATCTTCAATACAATCCTTTTTTTACAAATTATGCTTACAAACGAGCGGTTTTTTACACTGTGTCTGACGTATTTATAGCATTGTTACGCATGTCATCATTAGACTCTTTACACTGTCTCTCCTTTTGTAATTGGTGTAGTATTAAATACATAAGAACGCGCCCACACATGCACGTGCAGCGTGAAATGGGAGAATTTCAACCGATTAAGGAATAATTTATTAAAGAATGGGTAATG
Source organism: Clitarchus hookeri (assembly GCA_002778355.1). NCBI lineage: Eukaryota > Metazoa > Arthropoda > Insecta > Phasmatodea > Phasmatidae > Clitarchus > Clitarchus hookeri. Next base: position 67,176 of record NQII01006952.1, on the reverse strand, counting down.
CGTTGCATTAGAATGTTATGTAATATGTATACGTTATTCACTATATATTATCCTAGTTACTGCACAATTACTTGAAGCCTACGAATTTACTGCCATAGTGAAGGGAAATTGTATTTCGTAAGTCACATTCACATGTGTCTGATCGAAATAACCCGGAAAAGTGTATAATTAGGTTTTATTTTAATATAAGTAAATTAAATGTTAATGTCACATTAGCCTAATTGTGTACTTTCGCTAATAAAATTGGTAATGACTGGAAGTAGTCATGTAAAATATGAAATTTTGCACAGAAAATAAATAAAATATTTTATCAGTGAATGATAATGGTAAGTAAATCAAAACCAGTGCAATATACAAGAGTTCATTATGAGCACAGCGTACCTTATGCCAGAGTTCATTGTCATGCTATTTTCACAGAATATGCGAATATCTTTAGGGTTACCGATTGTTGGTTCTGCGTCGTCACTTTCGTCATCAAAAAGCTCGACCGCTGCGTATTTACATGAGAAAGATTCTGAAATTAGCTTAGAAGGGAATTTCATATTTTTCGGCNAAAAAGCTCGACCGCTGCGTATTTACATGAGAAAGATTCTGAAATTAGCTTAGAAGGGAATTTCATATTTTTCGGCCAAAACACTAAGCTCCCATGTCTTAGCAGTGCCCTTTTGGAAATTCAAATATTAGCTTTTATATATCAACATGCTTCTCAAATTGAATTTTTTTTTCACAGCAGCCTTTGTTTGTGTGGCCGGAGTGAGGACTTCAGAATGCATTTTCTTTCTTGGTCTATTCTATGACTATGAGTTTGACCAACATTTAATTGGACACAGAAGCCATATTCCGGAAGTATTATGAAATTTCTGAACGACTAGAAGTATTAGACTCATAGATGATGAGACATTTTTGTTCCGAGTAGAGAGGCTTGGAAAAACAGGAGAAGTGTTGGTGTCTATATTTTCCATTTCTGGTTCTGCAATATTCTCCTCTTTGGCTACGGGAGAAAAAATTCCCCTTTAGGTAAAATTTAGGGGTACAGAGGACAAATACCAGTTTTATAAAACCCGTTGACAGCCTTTACAGCTGCTGTTACTCATGAAAATGCAAATTTAAATAGTCCTGAAATCTCATCATATTTGAATTTTTCGTTAGGATGATTTACAATCCAATTTCTGAACAAGAGCGCAGAGAAGTTAATGTATAGAATGAAGATGCGTTAAATGCAATGCACGTGGGACAATGCCAGTGTGATGACATAAGCAGAAATAATAGGACTCATAGGAAAATAATGGCTGGAATGACTGTCGAGAGCAAGCGATCCAGGATTGCTGGAATATAAATTCTAAAATACACTGAAAAGTGGCAACAATGATGGAAATAGTCCCGTATTTATCCACCCTGACTTACAGTACTGATATTAGCTACCAAGTGGACTATCTCTCTTCATTATCTTGCTGAGTCTTTGTTGTAAGATGTTGAAAATTGTTTCTGATACTGATTCATTAGCATTCATTGCACACACAACTTTTATATTTCGTCCTATTTTTCCAGAAGATTGCATTATCAAATCGCTTCTCCTCGTTTCAGCAAACATTTTGGCTGAATTTTGAATAGTAAAAACGCTGTTATGAGAAAACTTGCACTTAAATACTATAAGACATTCCGAATTTTCCTGAAATATTTGGACTTGCATTTTATTTGAAGCTGCATTTCCACCAGTTCTGACTGCCTGCGGTTGTTGAAGTGATGTCAGGTGTCGCCTCTTAAAGTCTTCCAGACTAAGGCATTATGAAGACTGGGTATAATCGCCCGCCATTTATGGTCAAGCGCGTGGAAGCAGGTGGCTAGGGAAAAGGTGGTCCAATTTTAGATCATTATTTCTTTGGCTTGTATTACAAGTAACGCTAGATAATGCACGTATGGGGTAGCTTCCTAATGTGCGTTTTATGATTTCTGTCGAAAATGGTGGGTTGTTCTGCACTAAATTGTACAAATAGCACAGCTACGAGTTTAAGATTGCTTAAATTTCCTGTTTATGAAAAAATAAGTGCGATTTGGCTGCAAAATTGCAGACGATACAAATGGAAGCAGACTTATAATTCAAGGCTTTGTGAGGTATGNTAAGTGCGATTTGGCTGCAAAATTGCAGACGATACAAATGGAAGCAGACTTATAATTCAAGGCTTTGTGAGGTATGTTACCTGGGTTTTATACCAGTCTCGGATATAAACCACCGGTATCTTTTATGTCAGTAAATTTTTTAAAAACCTTGTTGTAATAGTTGCAATTATTTATATTTTAAATGAATTAAACTTTATTTAACAATAAACAACGCACAGAGGTAAAGTGGTACACGTGGAGAGTTGCTTGTATGATAAGCGAAAGATCACTGGTTAAATCCATAGAGGTGGTGTTTGAAATTTTTTAACATTCGTTTTTGATAAGTGTTTTATGAAATTATTTAAAAGAAGAAGGATTTTATGGGAAAGTTATGTATTTTACTTCAATTTGGTATTTTGTTTAGTGATGAAACGCTCCTGCACCATTTGCAATTGTACAAGGAATTATGAATAGCGTTGTAATGATTGTTTCTCTGTTAAAGTGGTTACCCTTTCCTTAAAGCATTCGGAATAAATTTCAGTTTATTTTAACATCTAGAGATGTTATGTACAACTGCTGTAATTATAATTTCAGCATTAAGTTTTGTCCGAAAAAATTGACCTACTGTTCAATAGTAGAAGCGTACCATAACTTTAGCAGAACGAGTCCCTGTATTGAAAGAGAATTAATTTCCCTCTAAAATAAACTTAGGATTGAGCTGTGCACGATGACAGGGATAATAGTACCATATGCATTTGTTCAGTGTCTAAGATTTTTGGTTATTGAAACGGTTTCTCATAGTAATAATTATTGAAACATAAAATCAAAAACAGTTTCTTAATATATAATATATGTAGATAGGGCTTCTTTTATTAAGTAAATATTTGCATATTGGAAGACAATAATATGCAGCAATGATTAATACAAGTTTTCTTTGTATAAAAAAGTTAGTTACTCTTTACCGTAAAATACTGTCTAGAACACACAAAATTAGTTAATATGCAATAATAACTATCTCACAACTAACAAAAATTCTCTTCAAACTCTAGGTTTATTAAATTTAGACAAGTACCTTAAAAGTTATTAATTTGTAACATAAATGTCAAAACGTAACAATCACAAAAATTAAGTTCGTTTAAAAATTACAAGTTTTTTTTTTAATTTTAGAGTTCTGAGTAACATAATTTTGGACACTGGTGTGCGCAAGTACACTTATAGATGTAAATCGACATGCAGTATTTGTCCTTACATAGACATTTGAGGTTTAGTTATACATATAAACTAACTTAGATTTTAATACACTTCGAAGAAAACCAGTGGGAGCTTAGCAGAGCAAATTGTTGGCCTAAATTTAAACAAAATACAATTCCTACCATTTTTAAAGTTGCAAATCCTCTCATAAGATTGCCATGTGAAAGAAAGTCAAAGTAAAAGGTAAACAAATTATACATAAAAAATACACAACAGTAATCTCTTCGCTTATATTGTTCCATACTTTCCCATGAAAGAACCAAATAATTACATCATCTCCAAGATAAATTCACTCCTCAACTTAACGATTTCAAGGTTAAAAAAAAAGGTAGACATTTTAGAGCCATAGCTGCTTATAAGTATGATTTTTTTTAACACGTAGACCTACTCGATATACAAATAAATTTTTACCACGATAAAATATATATATATATTATTTTATGTAACCACACCTCTGTAACATAGTTATTTGTATTATTGTATATTATACTAGAAACTGTGGGTTCCAATTCCCACTAAGGAATGAATGTTAACCCTAAATTAAATAATTAACTGACCAGTCTTGAAAGAGTTAAGAGACCGGGAAGCGCAAATATATACCATAAATAAATATTTCCCGCAGGTTTCACAAAATCGCGATAAACCTTCAGAAAAAAATGATATCCAGAATCCACTTCAAGTTGGGGAAAATTGCACATCTGACTACGAAACTTCCATTGCTGAGCTGCAGGAAGAAATAAGTTCATTGAAAGTAGACATTAAGAAGAAGAATTTGCTAATGACAATATTCCTCAATGATGAACAATTAGCTGCTTTAGAACGCATACCTTCATTTTGGAGTAACGAATCTATTATATTGAGCTTGTAACTTAGATTAAGTTTAGTCATTAATGGCTATAATTACTTACGCACCACAAATTATACAACGCCTTCCTACAGCACACACGATAAAATATTAAAACACATAGTAATTTGGTGTGTTTGAAAACATTCTCGAGCTATTAAAAGGTAAGGTTCAATCTTTAGATCCGCTAGACAGATCATGCATTCTTTCCATTGATGAAATGGAAATAAGTGGGGCCATTGATTTTCACAAACACAAACATTCATTTTGTGGCAATATCACTCTTGGTGAATCAAAGTCAGTTGGGAATCACCTTACTGTGGTCCTCATGAAAGGAGTGATAAGTCCTTGGAAACAGGTTATTGCTTACGAAGTGATAGTTCTATCAACCAAAGGTTCACTCCAAAAAGAGCTAATTGAAAGATGCTTACAATTCGCAGGAAAGTGTGAACTGCATGTTATAGCTCTGTCGTCTGATATATGAACTAATAACACATCAGTGTGGAGCTCTTTAGGCATAGAGGTGACACGAAATGAAAATCAAAGAGTTATGATTTTTTAAAGTAAAAATAATGTCATTTATGTTGTTCCAAATGTTTACCATTTGCTAAACAACGTTATAAGTGCAGTTTTATATACTGGCACCACTCTCTCGCTGTCACTAATAGAAAATGAAGATCTTCAGAGCAATTTTGTATCCGGTAAATGCATTGTACCACTTTGGCACTCAGAAATCAGCAAAAGTTAGGAACTTAGGTTACTTCAGCATTTACAGACAGACGACATAATACCAAGTAATTTTAGTAAAATGAATGTCGGATCAGCTGCTCGTTTTTTTTTCAGCGAAGACAGCATCCGCATTGGAAATGGCTGTGAAGCTAATAATGTTGCCACCTGAAACGTTAACAACTACATATTTTGTTAGACTGATTGACCAGAGGTTTTCCATATGCTTTTCCAAAATATCAAAAGCTGGCATTACCGGAAGAAACAAAGTTGCAAGATTCCAATTTCTAATGAGATTTGTGGAGATTTTCCAGAACATTGAGATCGGAAATGATTGAAACCACTAAATACACGCATGATAAAATCTACACGCTCGCTGTGTGCAATATCTGATCAACTACGTAGTAAAGGCTACAAGTTCGTCTTCCTGCACAGATTTACTCAGGAAGCATCAGAGAATATCTTTTTCCAAATCAGGAGAAAAGCATGTTATTGTCCGTCTGCAATATAATGCATAGAAGCTCTTAAACTCATAACTGTATCCCAATTCATTTCTGATGTGAATATATCTTCCTACTTCAGTGACAGCGATATATTTATAATTGACAATGTACCAACCAGGGAATGTAACATCACTTCTAAACCGATAAGTTGCTAAGTTACTGCCTCACCAGTTTCTTCTCTCAGCGATGTTACCACGCCTGTTTCAACAAAAAAATCAAGTGTTTTACTACATGTAATTCCAGTTAGTATTGATGCACCTTCAACTTCAGTCACTTTTCCACTTTCGGTTTCAGATACCTACTCTTTCTGAAGACAAACACACGGAATTCAGTTTTCAGTTCACAGTGTCTGAAGACATGAAGCCACTGATTTCGTATGACCGAAAAAAATTGTTTAATTTAGGCGGTAGCATGATCAACGCAGATTTTAAAAAAATATTTGCGACAACTGTAATAATTCTTTTAACGAAGGTCATACTGTCATGTATTCGGAAACACTTGTAGACTTTTTAAGCTTAGGCAGCTTAAAGAAACCCAACCGTGCAGTGATTGAACTTATTTGTATATGTGATGTGTTACATAGGAAAGTCAGACAAAAGTTATTGCACCACGATGCCAAGTATCTGATCCATAAGATTGCACATGAAGTACCCACATCTGTTTCGATGTGTTGTAATTTGAAAGAAAAAAATTCTCAAACACTTTTTACAATGAGGTTCTATGCTGTAGTACACTTAAACAAACATTGAAAGAAAATATGAAAAATGTATGGCACTGCAGACGTGAAAAAGATACAAATGTAAACATTCTTATATGTATTTATTGTATTTCTGCAATATATTTTATTAGTTAGGTTTTGTGGTGTATTTTATTAAATTAAATTAAAGTGTGCATATAGCACTGAATATGTATGAAACACGAAAGAGAAAAGTAAATTATACATTTGGTATTAATCAATGTATTTTCAGCTGTGTTGTAATTTAAAAGAAAATTTTTTATCAACATTTTTAAGAGTAAGGCTGTAATTGTAGAAGACTGCAACAGAAATGAAAACTTTCTTACGTTGGTTTCGATGTAACGTGATCCACTACCATAGGCTGTTCACGGTAAAGAAAACACTTTTAAGGCCCTTGTTACTATTTTCCTATCAGCCAATTTTATTCTTCCATATTTTTTTAAAAATATATATTGATATCCAAATTAATAAACGCAGTGTATATATTTCACCTGACGCGAATGTTAACGTTAAAGACTACAATGAATTATATTTATTGAATATCATTCCAAATGAGAGGACTTCAAAATGCTCACTTTATCGTGGATAGCCAATAAACACTTTAACAGTTATATCTTCTGAAAGAATGCATAGTGTCAATTTAAGAATTAACACATTTTAAGATAACGGTAATGATTTCATTTAATTTTATTTGTCAATTTATTTGTAAGTTGGTAACACACAATAAAAGACTATTGTTTTGTAATTNATGATTTCATTTAATTTTATTTGTCAATTTATTTGTAAGTTGGTAACACACAATAAAAGACTATTGTTTTGTAATTTAATCTGTAGCTGAAGTAAGTCTGCTTAGATTATTTCACAAGGAAGAGTTAACATCTTTTAAATTGTCATAATTAAATTACCGACAGAAATGACTAAAATTTAACGAAATTTCCCAAAAATCATGAAAATCGCAACGGCAGATCAATGATCTTATGTTACTTATCACCCTTTTACATACATGGTTTTATGTAAAATTCGGGGAAATCTGGCAGCCATATTAATGAAAGTAACAGGCTTATTGTAAGCGGTTTGTAAATAGCAAGTGATAAAATTAGTTACATAACTAGTCGCCACCTATGTTAAAGCCATATGCAGCATGGCTATAAAGGATATTTAAGGTAATGTATTGTAACATAAAGAGTTTCTTAGTTTATAATAGTATCCTTGCCGCGTTAAGGTCGTAGTGTCTATATAATCAATATTTTCTTTTCAATAGATCTCCGAAAATGATGAATATTTGTAACACTCTTTAATTCATGATTAAGGAGTATGAGTATAAATTAAAATTTAATGTTCTTTTTCAAACTAATCGAATGCCTTAATTTAGTCTAAATTTATCAACAACATTATTTCTGGAAATTATTTTTATGAAGTAGCAACGGAAAAGTCGGAGAGAACCATAAGATGCAGTGCTAGATGCGCATTCCTGTGATCGCAGGCTTGACCCAAAATGGCGGACGATTAAACCTAGTCTTTATAGAGCCGTATTCCAGAGAGTTCCTTCCAGCCAGCTTACGTGCCGTACTCAAAATTCTGTGGTATCTCAAATTTTACAGCAAAACAAAAGGCTAGCTATAGTAACTTCANGCTTACGTGCCGTACTCAAAATTCTGTGGTATCTCAAATTTTACAGCAAAACAAAAGGCTAGCTATAGTAACTTCATAAAATAACCTTGAAAGAAGAATGGAATGATACGCCTTCTTGAAAAATACTGCATCATGGCGATCGTTCAAAATAATGTATGGAAGCGTAATATGATTTCAGTTGGTCATGGTGTAATGCATAAATAATTAAATACCAAGACAATGCTATTTTATTTATACGTTACAGCAACAACTGTAAATATTATTTTCGATACACGTATAATTGCGCTGCCAAAATTCTACTGTGCTTCAATCGTAGAACGCGTCATCCTAAATGTCGTTATGTATTGATAAAAATTAGTAGAGTAAATATTTTTTCCCCAAGCGCGAAAAAAAATTTGGCAGGTGGCATTTGTAAATAACCGCAATTCATACCGGTAATGTAAAAAGTTGCAAATTTGTCGCCATAGGGAGCGGAAAATATCACGTACGTTTTCAATTACGCAAATTGCAGGTTCAGCAGTACGTTTTGTGACAAATAAAATGTAGGGAAATGAAACATGAATAATGATTCACGTGGTGATTATTATTAGAGCCCAGTCATAATTATGAAATAGCTTTTCGGTACCGTGATGGATTTTTTTTACACCCATTGTATTATTATTTTGTTTTGTGTTGGCTTTGAAGTTGCCGCCTGCCATCAGGAATGCCAGTTACATAAAAGAAATCCACAGAGGGCTGATTTTAATTATTTTAGTCCCTTGTTTCTTACGCGAGGGTGGATTGAGCGGTAACAGACGGGTCCTGGGGTACGAGTAGCCCAGGGCGAATTGAGGGCCGTGGTCTTTGCTGTAGCTATTCAAACAAAGATGAAAAAGGGCATGTTGTTTTGGGGGTAAAATATCATTCACCTATAGTGCGAGGGAGAATTTGGCAGCAAAATCACACATGTCCAATTTTTATAGATACCATTTATGAAGTTATAATCATGCCAAATCTCTGTATTTTACATGATAGGAATAACTTCATTAACTTTTATTGCAACGTAACTAACTCATTTAATCCAAATACTGTAATTGGTCATGTGGCAGTTGATAACCACGCGAGATGTGATATATCTATCGCTATCAGAGAAAATATATCGCATTATTAATTCGTGAGAAAATTTGAAAATAGTTCTATAAAACTTGAAATACATGCTTTTAATAGAAATGTGCTGCAAAAGATTTATACGCATTAATAAAAATTCGATTTGCATGAATTGAAAATTTTTTCAGCCTTAAAATATGCATTGCAATGAACGCATCGAGACGAATATTTTTTGCCGTAGCAGTTAACTGCACACTATCTAATAATTTATATTATGTTCCTCTCTTGTTAATTTATTATACATTATGTTGCAATGCTGATGTTAAACGTGCATTCCTTTTAAAACTGAATTGCTTAAAATTAAAAACAACTAATAAATATTTTTAAAATTATTACAAAATTATATCGAAGGAAATAAAAATAATCCATGGAACTTGGTATATAAAGCAACCGGTTATATTTTACAGGCAGACTACCTTAAGCGTTTAAAATCACCTGTAAAGAAGTAAATAGCTGTCATACATATTTTTGCTTTTATTCGCGAGTTCTAATTTAATTTGCGAAACACACTGTAATTTCTTCTAGTAACATAATAAATTCTTTTCAGTATTTTGTCAGCGTTGCTTCGAAATTATCTGTATTATAACTAAAATTTAAAATACGTTTTATTGGTTAAAAATGTTTATACTTTGTGTTATGTAAGCTCTATACCAACTTGAATGACAATTTGGTAATAAGAACTAACATAGTGAGAAGTTCCATATGGCGTGCGTTCTGCAACTACATTTGCCTTATTAATTTTTCACATTTTCTTTTCACAAATATTGCTTTTAATTTAGTTTTATGGCGCAGTTTGCTAAAAGGTTGATGCTAAGAAGACCAGTGGGACCAGTAAAGAGGATCGGCGTTTTGTCTCTTATAGCAGTGATTACGAACTTTTATTTCACTCAAGGTTTAATTAAATTTCCTCGGGAGACGAGCGGTTGCCTGTTATACCCGCTCCATCATTCAAACTTGTCCTCCACCGAGCGAACAGTTCACAGAATGGCCCCTGCGGGTATCGAGATGGCACCATTACTGAACTGTACGTAGCGGATATGAGGGTGAGAAACTTCTGGCATCGGTATTGCCGGAGGAGATTATTAAATCTGTGCACGCTTCCAAGCTCCTAAAGAAATTTACAGCGCTCTTCATTTCCAGTTCTCAGAGTTCATTAACTACTGATTCTCATTACAGCCCAGTTATAAATTTTCTTTCACTGAGAATTTAGGTCTGAGATAATGATGCATATACAATCATCCTCATATAACCACATGTTTATTCTTGCTATTAACATAACATATCTTAATGTCCATAAATAACTGCTATGATTTGTTGTAATTTAATGTGTTNGTTTATTCTTGCTATTAACATAACATATCTTAATGTCCATAAATAACTGCTATGATTTGTTGTAATTTAATGTGTTGTAGAGTAGCATAGTCGCTTCAGTCCTATATCCAAATATTTATTTTGGGGCTTAAGCCGTTTCTGTTCTTACCGGTGTAAGAAAGTTCTTGGTTCTAGCTCTGCTACGCACACGAACGTTATTAGCGGTTTGTAAAAATAAGGGAAATATAATGTTACTATGTTTCTATTTCCTGTGTTAGTATTTCAAGAATCTANATTAGCGGTTTGTAAAAATAAGGGAAATATAATGTTACTATGTTTCTATTTCCTGTGTTAGTATTTCAAGAATCTAAGATAAAGAAGTAAAGATATTATTATTATTTTATGTTTATTTAAGCCACTATGATTTCCTGACATTGTAAGAGATAAAAATATTTGCCGAAATACAGAATGTGCAACAATTTTTTTGCTGATTACAAACTTTATTTATATCCGTAATATGTAAGATAGGGATGGGAAACTAGTGCCAAAATGTTGGCAAACTAACAAACATTTTTGTTACAACAGGACAACACATGAGTAAGTCTTCACATGAGCACGCTTGGTAGCACGTAGAATTTCTAGTCGATGTATAATTTCTGTCAGCCAAAATCACAAGAGGGAACGATAGAATTACTATGGATATCCGTTGTTNTTTCTAGTCGATGTATAATTTCTGTCAGCCAAAATCACAAGAGGGAACGATAGAATTACTATGGATATCCGTTGTTGCATGTTGCGGAGTTGCAAGATGTGATACGGGAGTTCTGTAGATATTATCCTTGACATAAATCCATAGAAAACATGTAATTGGATTATGTCCGGAATGCGCGGGGGCCGAGCTTTTGGGCCATCATGACCGATCCATCGTCCGGGATAAGTCGTATCAAGATAGGCATGAACCTCCAAACCCCAATGAGGCTGTACATCACCTTGTTGAAAAATGGGCAATACTCAAGCAACTGAGGTGTAGCAACCAATTCCAACGTATCCTGATACACTGGATATGTGATGGTGCCCTCAGCGAAAAAGAACGGTCAGACAATTTTGTCATCACAAATTGCGCACCAAACATTCACCTTTGGGCTGCCTATAGTACAGTCTGAAACATCACCAGGCGGCTCTGAACCTCAAATACGTACGTTAAGCGGGTTCACTACACCATTGACAAAAATGGTCGCCTAGTTATAAAAAACCACACTTTTGAAATATAAATTATCGCTCTTAATTTGTGATAACATTTGGACTGCCAAATCCTACCGACGCGTGGCGTCCTTAGGCAACAAAGCCTGAACAATTAAAATTTTCTATGTACGAAATAGCAAATGTTTGTGTAAAATATAATGAAAATAAATTTTTGGCATCTGTAATTCACGTGAGGCACTATGTACTGATTTATTGGGACTTCGGATAAAAGACTGTCTCCCTGCTTCCACCCTTTCATCTGAGTTTGATAGTCGGCCATTTCTCGGTAAGTCAGCAACAGGTGAATTTGTCATATCACGACTAATTCCCTTAACAACAGGCGGTATCTTTTCATACGATGTCTGAAAGTTCCTATGCACTGTTATTGGTTACCGGGTCTCATGGTACCGTAGGACACACTGAGCTTTTTCCTGATTTGTGAACATGTCCGACTTCCTGGACAGTGCAACTGCTACATTACAGCCACGTTACTGGAACATGAAACAAAAAACTCGGTTAGTTTTTCAACATTGTGGCACTAGCTTCACATCTCTATCTTACATACAGCGGATTTTCATAAAATTTGTATTCGGGGAAAGTATTTNGCTTCAGTTAAGGTTTTCTTGCTGTACTTTTTCTCACGGACAAAAATCACCTTGAATTCCGTTGCTCTTCCTCTATCATTTCACTTGGACCAGCCAAATATGATCGTGCTCTGTTATTCCCCTCTGATGTCCACCACATTTTATGCACAGGCATTTGGGCTCTTTCAATTATACGAGCGGTCTTCAAATTGGATACCAATGATATTGGCACAATGTTAAATAAAGGTATTTATATATTAAAGAAATCTACAAATATCCATGTTAATTTTGCGTAAGATATTTTTTCCCGTTTGAAAGCTGGTGACAGTTCACACTCCAGCACCTGAGTGCTGAACCACTAATGCTGCTTCGCCCGTGTGTATTACACCAAGCAGCTTTAGTGGTTCTGCCCTCAGGTGCTTGGATCACCAGTTGCTAGGCGAGCTTACTGTTAAGCCGGCCATGTAGAGCTGCCCATGTGAGAAGAAATACTCCTTCAAATCGCTCCTTACCACGTTTAGCGACTGTCCTTTAACTTCACTTTTAGTTGCAGCAAACCAGTCCTTGAGGGCGAATTGCAGTCTTTTTAATTAGAAACGGTACTCGGATGGAATGAGTGGAATTTACGTTATGAAAACTTATCCCCCCTTGCACATCCAGTGAAGACTGTGGCCTCAATGACATATTTTTAACAAACCTTTACTTGGAGCTTGGTACCATTGAAGTGTTGGCAGGTTAAGGATTTGCAGTAACATTAATGTGGCCGCAATCTTGAGGAGGGTAAATACTGTTGATGACTTCCACAGGGTACTGGACTGAATCATCTATTCTTACTACTGTGTCCATAGAATTGTNGGGTAAATACTGTTGATGACTTCCACAGGGTACTGGACTGAATCATCTATTCTTACTACTGTGTCCATAGAATTGTCCACCATTTGTACCCCTTCGAACATCTGAAGCAAACTGTACATAAAGATTTATCTTATTGTAAACGTTAATCAATGCTCCCACATCTTCATCTATGTATATTTATTTTAACTCGTTGTTGATTCACTTTTAATCTTTAAAATAAACACTGGAAAATAACATTTATATTATCTGAGTATTTCTAGTATTAACGTTAATTGAGTATATCTATGTTACGCCAAATATTATTTTCGTAAACAAAGCTCTGAATTGAAGGAAAACCAAATAAAAATANGGGTAAATACTGTTGATGACTTCCACAGGGTACTGGACTGAATCATCTATTCTTACTACTGTGTCCATAGAATTGTACACCATTTGTACCCTTTCGAACATCTGAAGCAAACTGTACATAAAGATTTATCTTATTGTAAACGTTAATCAATGCTCCCACATCTTCATCTATGTATATTTATTTTAACTCGTTGTTGATTTACTTTTAATCTTTAAAATAAACACTGGAAAATAACATTTATATTATCTGAGTATTTCTAGTATTAACGTTAATTGAGTATATCTATGTTACGCCAAATATTATTTTCGTAAACAAAGCTCTGAATTGAAGGAAAACCAAATAAAAATAGTCGTAATCGCCATGGTAATAGTATAAAATTTTAACATTGTTTAAAGCGATTCGCAATATTTTCGTTTTAACAGCCGTGTTTACAACAAAAAAAAAGGCTGCAACACACAGATGGTTACTGTGCAGCTGGCATGGGCACTACAAAATGAATTAGGTCGGTGATTTTATAGGCTTATTTTCTGAACGTTGATAAAATACGGCATTGTTTAGCTAAGTGAGTACATCTCAATTAAATTAAATCCAAAATGACTTAACAAAAAAATAACTGAAGTGTAAAAATTATTTAAACTCCTATAAAAAAAACTTATAGGGGAGAAAAGAACGTATCGCGGTTCATTTCTCTCACCGCACAATTAATAAAAATAGGATATTTAATTATTGATCTTGCACAGTTTTGACAACTTGGTCTGCAACTGTAAGTGAAATTAATTATTTTTAACTGCAAAAGATGCATTTACTTTGTATTCATAGGTTTATCGTATTATACGTTTTTATTAAGTATGCTGGTTTGAAAGCACATTTTCTCTCTTTTCGCCTCTATAGGGGCTTGAATTTCTAAAAATCAGGAAAAGATATTTTGATATTTGAGTACCAAACCTTTTGAATCAAAGAGTTTAATGATATTGAATCGGTTTAATCAAGTATTGAAGGATTATTTGGTATCATTAAATGACCCTTTGCTTCTTATTTGAAATAGATTTTAAAAAAATTATAAAAAAATTTTAGAATTTGTAAACGCAGCCTTTTGATGCGAAGAGAATTACGATATCTTATGGCGTCAATGAGCTGTTATTGATTCCCCAAAAACACATCTTACTACTTTTCATCTCCTTAGGGGTTGAATGAAATAAAAGTGACATTTATTTATAGGTAGTCTATTTATGTAGACAAACTTTTGGAGCAAATAGCATAACAATATTTTATCAGGTTACAGAAGCTTTGAGAAATCCTCGGAAATATACAAGATGAGTATAATATAAATGCGCGTAGCGGTGATGGCGTACGTGTTGCGCGCGGCATTGTCGTCCTTATCGCCCATGCTCTTCCAGCCTTCAAACCCTGAACACAGCTCTAGACAGACGGGCCCCAAAACAGTACATGGGACCGAAATTTTATTTTCGCATTCTCTTTGTATTAATTGGACATTATTAAAATTCTTTTAATTACAAATTATTGTGATAGCATCCGAATGTTATCCCTGCCCGGGCCACGGTCTGACATATTGCGGGAATAAATATTTATTTTTCACTCTTCAAGGGCCAAAATTATTAAAGATTTTGTGGATATTTAATGGTTTCGTGATGGATATCGATTATAATTTTAATGAGACTCCAAATAATTTTAAGGAAAAAAAACCTAAGTTTTGTTATGTTTTTAGGCAAAAGTATAACAACTTTAACCTTAGGCTTTACTTATACAAATTTCAAATATTTATTTCACACTAAGTTTGGTTCCAGGTTAATTGAAGTTACAGTGTTGGCATTATCTAATTTTTTGAAATCCAAAACTTAGTTCTCTCACGTTGAAGGTTATCCATCTATTTTGAATTCAATTTTTTTATCTAAAATTAAAATTTAAATAGAGTCCAGCTACATAATACATTTATATTCTAATATCACGAACAATTATTTGGAGCTGTATCCTAATGTATTTTTTTTCTTTCTATTTTGATGTTTGTACGAAAACAGAACATAAACTTAAAATTCCAATGCTCGTTTTATTCATTAATAAAAAGTAATTTCCCTACAATTGCATAATTTTTTCAAACCTCTACCTCCGGTCACAACTAGAAATAATGTAATGTGCTTAATATGTAGAAAATAACTATAGATTCTCAATCGTTCTTAAGAACTAGTAGTACACTGACATATTTTCTGTAAATTCGTTCTTTGCGCGTTTGCGGTTTATCTCAGCAAATAAATACCCTTGGTATATTACTTTTTACGAGAAATATAAATAACCATTATCTTTACCCCTACATTTTCATTTTTATCATATTAAGTTTATTCTAAGAGAAAAAAAATCGTGAAAATGGTAATAAAAAAAAGACATTTTTTGAGCTAGCCTGCGCAGTTTCCTTAAGAGTGAGGAGAAAAGTAAAGCAATAAATTCAGAGATTAATCTGCGGGCTTTAATGTCGTGTAAAAAAACCCTACCGTTGCATACCAAACATGCACAGGAAAGCGTAACGACGGAAGCACTGCACGCCGGTTGAGCGCCTTGCCGATAGAAGCGATGGGGAGCTGGGCGCGCGTATTATTGCTATAGTTGCCCTTATCGCTGTGACTCGAACGCGAATATAAAAACAAACATGAGGGACTGTAGCCGGGGTACTGTATAGCATGATGGTACTTTCTTCGTGATATTAATTTTTATGTTTAACTTTTACACATATAAATCTGTGTATGCGCGCGGTGCCTGTAGTTATTTCCTTTGTGAATTTTTTGAATTCATAATTACACATCCTTTTTTCGCGATGGAAAGTTTATTANCGCCTGTAGTTATTTCCTTTGTGAATTTTTTGAATTCATAATTACACATCCTTTTTTCGCGATGGAAAGTTTATTAACTGGGGAGTGCATAGGTCGATGCGAGTATTTGCTTTATTCCTTCTCCTAATCATGNTCGCGATGGAAAGTTTATTAACTGGGGAGTGCATAGGTCGATGCGAGTATTTGCTTTATTCCTTCTCCTAATCATGAAATGGCGAATTTTTATATATAAAGTCGGGGCCTGTTCGAATTTAGAGATGGTAAAAAATATCTACATATTCGATATTTAACTTTTCTCTTTTCGTAGATGTCGCAGTGGTCTTGTGGTGAAGATGCTCGAATGNCAGCCTTCAAACCCTGAACACAGCTCTAGACAGACGGGCCCCAAAACAGTACATGGGACCGAAATTTTATTTTCGCGTTCTCTTTGTATTAATTGGACATTATTAAAATTCTTTTAATTGCAAATTATTGTGATAGCATCCGAATGTTATCCCTGCCCAGGCCACGGTCTGACATATTGCGGGAATAAATATTTATTTTTCACTCTTCAAGGGCCAAAATTATTAAAGATTTTGTGGATATTTAATGGTTTCGTGACAAGATATCGATTATAATTTTAATGAGACTCCAAATAATTTGAAGGAAAAAAAACGTAATTTTTGTTATGTTTTTAGGCAAAAGTATAACAACTTTAACCTTAGGCTTTACTTATACAAATTTCAAATATTTATTTCACACTAAGTTTGGTTCCAGGTTAATTGAAGTTACAGTGTTGGCATTATCTAATTTTTTTAAATCCAAAACTTAGTTCTCTCACGTTGAATGTTATCCATCTATTTTGAATTCATTTTTTTAAATCTAAAATTAAAATTTAAATAGAGTCCAGCTACATAATACATTTATATTCTAATATCACGAACAATTTTTTGGAGCTGTATCCTAATGTATTTTTTTTCTTTCTATTTTGATGTTTGTACGATAACAGAACATAAACTTAAAATTCCAATGCTTGTTTTATTCATTAATAAAAAGTAATTTCCTTACAATTGCATAATTTTTTCAAACCTCTACCTCCGGTCACAACTAGAAATAATGTAATGTGCTTAATATGTAGAAAATAACTATAGATTCTCAATCGTTCTTAAGAACTAGTAGTACACTGACATATTTTCTGTAGATTCGTTCTTTGCGCGTTTGCGGTTTATCTCAGCAAATAAATACCCTTGGTATATTACCTTTTACGAGAAATATAAATAACCATTATCTTTACCCCTACATTTTCATTTTATATTATTAAGTTTATTCTAAGAGAAAAAAAATCGTGAAAATGGTAATAAAAAAAAGACATTTTTTGAGCTAGCCTGCGCAGTTTCCTTAAGAGTGAGGAGAAAAGTAAAGCAATAAATTCAGAGATTAATCTGCGGGCTTTAATGTCGTGTAATAAAATCCTACCGTTGCATACCAAACATGCACAGGAAAGCGTAACGACGGAAGCACTGCACGCCGGTTGAGCGCCTTGCCGATAGAAGCGGTGGGGAGCTGGGCGCGCGTATTATTGCTATTGTTGCCCTAATCGCTGTGACTCGAACGCGAATATAAAAACAAACATGAGGGACTGTAGCCGGGGTACTGTATAGCATGATGGTACTTTCTTCGTGATATTAATTTTTATGTTTAACTTTTACACATATAAATCTGTGTATGCGCGCGGCGCCTGTAGTTATTTCCTTTGTGAATTTTTTGAATTCATAATTACACATCCTTTTTTCGCGATGGAAAGTTTATTAACTGGGGAGTGCATAGGTCGATGCGAGTATTTGCTTTATTCCTTCTCCTAATCATGCAATGGCGAATTTTTATATATAAAGTCGGGGCCTGTTCGAATTTAGAGATGGTAAAAACTATCTACATATTCGATATTTAACTTTTCTCTTTTCGTAGATGTCGCAGTGGTCTTGTGGTGAAGATGCTCGAATGACAACCTAAGGGGTGCTGGAACGATCCCGCATGCCTTCGGCTTTTTTTGAATTCCAAGGGATTATACGGACATGGGGGAGAGAGACAAAAAGGAGTGTCAGAGGGTGAGAAAAAAGAATCCGAATGCAAGAGCACAAAGAAATGGGAAGAAATGATAGAAAATGAAGGGAAAAAAGAAAATTCTAAGGGAAATAAGGGGAATCCAAGAGGGTGAGAAAAAAGAATCCGAATGCAAGAGCACAAAGAAATTGGAAGAAATGATAGAAAATGAGGGAAAAAAGAAAATTCTAAGGGAAATAAGGGGAATCCAAGATGGCCACTATTGGCGAGGAATGCCTGAGCAAGAGGTTTCGGCCTGACATCGTCCAAGATGGCCGTCGGCTCTTCACCTCGTCCTCAGTCTGCAGCATGGTGCATGTGAAAAGCAAATGAGAGGAAATAAAGGAGACCAGAAGGAATATGCGGAAACCTTAAGTGATATAACGGACGAGAGAGTGGAAATGCGTACGAGAGAGATAAGAAGGAATGTCAGAGCGTAAGAAAAAATCATTGGAATGCAAGAGCAGGAATATATTGGAAGGATTAATAGAGCAGGAGGAAAAAAAAAAGATATTCTGAGCAAAAAATGGAAATCTAATATGGCCGCCATTGTTGAGGAATGCCAGAGCAGGAGGTTCTTTCGTGACGTTATCCAATATGACCACCAGTTCGCCCCCTCTTCCTCAGCCAGCATCCTGGTGCGTGTGAATTCCCCTTTACAAATACTACTATATTAATGATAGGTTTAGTGATGAATACTGTCGAAGACACATTCAGTGAATGTGGCGATGGCAGCGACGTTTACGCTTGTAACCGCTGTTCAAGCAACGTGGGCTCCCTTTTACGCCAATAAATTCCTTTGCAGCCAGGGTGATGTTTGACGTCCGTAAAATCGTTCTGAAAAAAAAAGAATAATAAATATTCGAGACTTTGCGCTCAAAATAACAATGTCGATTAAAATGCAGTATCGGGATTATAGACTCTAAGTGGTTTACAAAGTAAAATATTTCCTGTGTTACAAATGGTCATGACATAATTATTGAANTTCCTGTGTTACAAATGGTAATGACATAATTATTGAAATCTTTATGGAAAATATTAGGTTTGCTTTGGAAACTAATGATGGTAACTTGAACAATTAGGGCTGCATATTTCGCGGCCTTTTCTCGCGTGTTAAAGACCCTTAACTTATGGCACACGACAATAGTGTTGCAGTGTTGTTGAACTATGATATGGACTATTCAATTAGTATTTACCAGTGTTGTGACGTTTGATATTGTACAATATTATGTTTAATACGACAATTCCTTTTCCTCTTATTTTCATAATTAATCTTAATAGGAATATAAATAGAAACAGAAAGAAAGATTTATAACGAAGCGAATTATACTGTATAATAAAAAATACATACGTAACTTGCAACATCATCACTAACTTTATTGGACCCAAAATATTCAAAGTTTTGACGATTTCGTTGTGAAAACTCGCTCTTAAAATGAAATAACCGCTGTTTTTTTAATAAAGTTATTATGAAATTTAACTTTGACTGACGATTTTACTAGATGAAGAAAACATGTCAAAATTATTTATTTACTTTGAATACCTACTTTAAGGTGGGACCGCGGTGGCTGAGCATTTAGCCTGCTCGCCTCCCACCGAGGCAAACCGGGTTCAATCCCCGGCCAGGCCACTCCCGATCTTTCGTATATGGGAATCGTTGGGATGATGCCGCTGGTCAGCGGGATTTCTCGGAGTCCTCCATTTTCCTCCGTCCTTTCATTCCGGCGCTGCTCCNTATATGGGAATCGTTGGGATGATGCCGCTGGTCAGCGGGATTTCTCGGAGTCCTCCATTTTCCTCCGTCCTTTCATTCCGGCGCTGCTCCTTCAATCACCCTCATTGGCTCTCAAGACCTTGCTGTTAATAACTGCCCATATATCTTCACTCACTCGCCCATTCTCACGTCATTTCACACTCATCAGCTTTCAAAACCTCGTTGTTAAGAACCTCTCAAATCTCTAAATTCAACTCAATACTTTTTCCACTCGTTTATAACGACTTGAAAACATTTTGTTTCANAGAACCTCTCAAATCTCTAAATTCAACTCAATACTTTTTCCACTCGTTTATAACGACTTGAAAACATTTTGTTTCAATAACAACACTACGCACTATTAAGTCATTGTTTCATGGCAAACAGTGCCAGGTTGAAGATACGAACAGTAAATATTTTGCAAACGCTGTTTTTAAGTATTATTGCTTTAATTACGTATGTTCTCTTAGGCCATATTAAAAAACAAGATAAAGTTCTCCTTGCATTACTTGCATTTATATCACGAGCCATTGGGAAGTCAAACTATCAACAACGGAGATAACCCAATCCCCACGACATCAGGTACAGGTAGAGAAAGGATTATGTAGGGAATGAGTCTTGTAGTTCTTAATTCGGACGTAAAGATATTGATTGTTAGCTATATTGTGGAGGTAAGGAAGATATTATCCAGACAGTTTGCAATAGGTGTGCTCGCTTTAAAAATGTAATAATAATTATAATAATGCATATATTGTGAATACGAATATTCTTTGATATTTAAAGTTTGTGGTAACCCACCTAATCCACGGTCATATTTGTTTTCAACTGGAACATTTAATTTTTATAATTTCGATATCAACTGCGTGATCGAAATCCCTGACCTCCTTCAGTATACTGTCATCTGATTTAATGCAAGGAAAGTTTCAAACATATGTGATACATTTTTATGGGTCAGTCTCCACTGTTGTCGATGCCATGTCGTACAACAGTGGCCCAGCCACTATTGGCTGATCTATAAGGGAAAACGATACCAGTTTGCCTGCAAGACTTCTACTGCAGTTTCTTTAATTCTGACAGTCCAGATTATCCTTAATTTTACCAAAATGTTGTGCAACTGTTGCTGGATGAATTCTCTACTAAATGTTTAGTATGATATCTCCGGGTGCTTTTGAAATAATTAGTGAATTCTATTTATCATGTTATCTGACAAACTGTCAAACTTTCTATTTGCTGAGTGGTTTTGTCGACGAAACAAATTACAATCAAACACCCAATTTATATTGTTTTTTATCGCTTTATAATTACAGCATCGGTGATAGCTGGTAGCACCATAGACTGAAAAAATACCTACTGGAACATGAGCGGAGATGAAAAATCTTNTGCTGAAAAATGAGCGGAGATGAAAAATCTTGTTACTGGGTTTGTGCCAAGGATTTTCTTCTATGAAGTCGAGTAACGTAAAATCATTCATATTCATAACATTTAACCAATATAAAGTGGTAGCCTATACATTGAACTTAAATATACCATATAGTTAGGTTGACTAATTTTCAGTCCGTCCTTCCACCTCCCGGACGTGTGTTCTCATGTAGTATGTTCAGTAGATATGTATGGAACATTGTCGTAACAATTACTATGTTGTGGTAAGAGGGAAAGGACGAAAACCGAAATCTGTTGGATCTGTTATTTTTACCCCAAATATCGAGAAAATTTCACTTTTAGCTGCACATGGAAATAGGTTTAGCTTTTTTTTTTTTTCAGGAAATCACCGAATTTGTCCATGAGGACTTGTGATTTTAGGTTTACCAATTAATTTGAGGTATCTCAATGCATTAAAAATCGCCGTGCTATGGTAGCCGACAATAATGGTGGTACAGTTTATTATAATATTCACTGTCTTTAAGTTTTTGAAGCCAAACTTATCGCAGTATTTGTGACACAACATAGCAGACACACAGCACATGCCAGACAAAGGCATTTGTCCTACCAATTCAANAGAACCTCTCAAATCTCTAAATTCAACTCAATACTTTTTCCACTCGTTTATAACGACTTGAAAACATTTTGTTTCACTAACAACACTACGTACTCTTAAGTCATTGTTTCATGGCAAACAGTGCCAGGTTGAAGATACGAACAGCAAATATTTTGCAAACGCGGTTTTAAGTATTATTGCTTTAATTACGTATGTTCTCTTAGGCCATATTAAAAAACAAGATAAAGTTCTCCTTGCATTACTTGCATTTATATCACGAGCCATTGGGAAGTCAAACTATCAACAACGGAGATAACCCAATCCACACGACATCAGGTACAGGTAGAGAAAGGATTATGTAGGGAATGAGTCTTGTAGTTCTTAATTCGGACGTAAAGATATTGATTGTTAGCTATATTGTGGAGGTAAGGAAGATATTATCCAGACAGTTTGCAATAGGTGTGCTCGCTTTAAAAATGTAATAATAATTATAATAATGCATATATTGTGAATACGAATATTCTTTGATATTTAAAGTTTGTGGTAACCCACCTAATCCACGGTCATATTTGTTTTCAAATGGAACATTTAATTTTTATAATTTCGATATCAACTGCGTGATCGAAATCCCTGACCTCCTTCAGTATACTGTCATCTGATTTAATGCAAGGAAAGTTTCAAACATATGTGATACATTTTTATGGGTCAGTCTCCACCGTTGTCGATGCCATATCGTACAACAGTGGCCCAGCCACTATTGGCTGATCTATAAGGGAAAACGATACCAGTTTGCCTGCAAGACTTCTACTGCAGTTTCTTTAATTCTGACAGTCCAGATTATCCTTAATTTTACCAAAATGTTGTGCAACTGTTGCTGGATGAATTCTCTACTAAATGTTTAGTATGATATCTCCGGGTGCTTTTGAAATAATTAGTGAATTCTATTTATCATGTTATCTGACAAACTGTCAAACTTTCTATTTGCTGAGTGGTTTTGTCGACGAAACAAATTACAATCAAACACCCAATTTATATTGTTTTTTATCGCTTTATAATTACAGCATCGGTGATAGCTGGTAGCACCATAGACTGAAAAAATACCTACTGGAACATGAGCGGAGATGAAAAATCTTGTTACTGGGTTTGTGCCAAGGATTTTCTTCTATGAAGTCGAGTAACGTAAAATCATTCATATTCATAAAATTTAACCAATACAAAGTGGTAGCCTATACATGGAATTTAAATATACCATATAGTTAGGTTGACTAATTTTCAGTCCGTCCTTCCACCTCCCGGACGTGTGTTCTCATGTAGTATGTTCAGTAGATGTATGGAACATTGTCGTGACAATTACTATGTTGTGGTAAGAGGGAAAGGACGAAAACCGAAATCTGTTGGATCTGTTATTTTTACCCCAAATATCGAGGAAATTTCACTTATAGCTGCACATGGAAATAGGTTTAGCTTTTTTTTTCTTCAGGCAATCACCGAATTTGTCCATGAGGACCTGTGATTTTAGGTTTACCATTTAATTTGAGGTATCTCAATGCATTAAAAATCGCCGTGCTATGGTAGCCGACAATAATGGTGGTACAGTTTATTATAATATTCACTGTCTTTAAGTTTTTGAAGCCAAACGTATCGCAGTATTTGTGACACAACATAGCAGACACACAGCACATGCCAGACAAAGGCATTTGTCCTACCAATTCAACTTCAAGTGTCCAGGCCAATGTATTGTATATGCTTAAACAAACGCACTGCTTGTAGGATTCCTCTATTTGGCGGTGGTACTCACATAATAGGAGACTTGCGAGGATATCTCAATTTTCCTCGGGATACCATACAAGCTATATTTGAGCCAGCTATTCTTTATCATTCCTCAGACTCTACAACAGGTTCCTTGGTCACTGAGTGCTCTCCCATAGTAAAGCATAACATAGGGGAGTATTCTGCAGATATTGGCCAACAGTGTGTGTATTTAATTCAAAACGAATAGCAGGTGGAATACTCCAGATAGTGATTACTAGTCAGACAGTGGTTCTTATTCAGTAGCGTGCCCGTAAGTGAAGTGAGCAAAGAAATTTGGGCGGCTCTTAACGTCGAGGTCTTGAGAGCTAATGAGGGTGAAGTGAAGTGAGTATGGAGCAGCGCCGGAATAAAGGGGCGGGGGAAACAGGAGATCCCCGAGAAAAACCCACCGACCAGCAGCATCGTCCTGCACGATTCCCACATGCCAAAATCCGGGAGTGACCTGGCCGGGGATTGAACGCCATTCACCTAGGTGGGAAGGCGAGCAAGCTAACCGCTCAGCCACCGCGGCCCCAAGCCCCGTAAGTAATAAGCAAAATGTTGGCCCTACAAACTTGTTAACATTAAATTGAACTCTAACAGATACTGATACTCCCATCAAGGTAACTAACGATCATCACATTCAGTTTGGAACTAACAACCTCACAAATGTGCAGTGTGAATAATGTCGCTGCCTTACGAAATGTTTTAGTACCTTGCTCCTCGCTGGTCTTGGCTTTCGGCAACATATTCATTACTTCCGCTGGTTACTCATAATTTCTCTTAGAAGTCATTTTCGGTCAAATTATTGTTAGGAAAAGTGGATTTTAAGACAAGTGACATAGGCTACGTGAGAGCCCAGGTGGCTTTCTGTGCTGTAATTTATGTCCAAAGAGCTATAGGTCAAGTGATACACTAATTTCGGCTTTAAAGTTCCTGATATTTAGTGCAGTAGAATATTAATTATGGATGGAACAGTTATTTATGACACTACTCTTGCTGATTGTAAGAGAAAATGAAATATTTTCAATACATAAATAAAATTAAAAAAAACCAAAATTTCGCGAAATATATTTTATTTTAATGATGTGCTTTCTGAACGTGACCCTACTGTTGTCTTTACGTATGCAAGGAAGAAAATTAATAATCTCATGTTTATGTATATGAAGTACGTTATTCGGAGATTTAGTATGTTCGGACAAGGGGACGTCTACCGTGTTTCGCAGGGGTGTTGGTATTGAATGATGTTTGGGAAATCACGGAACTATGCGGCAATAACGTCCAGGGTAACGACTTTAGACTTACGTCCTTAGATCGGTTTGATGTGAAGAGAATAAAAGTGAAAGACTTATTGGTTGTGGCATAAAGTTTTGCTCAAACAGAACGTCTTACCCTCTTCATCATTTTGTAGAACTTTATTACTATTGCTTGAGGTGATGAAAAATGGCGAAAATATTTAATGTCAAATTATATTACAAAATTTAAAATTTTTGTTATTGTACGATTAAATGTTTCAGTTCAGAAACGAATTAGCTAATTATACACAAATTCCAGTTGTTAAATTTTAAAGACGCTAAATTTGCATTGGTCCAGTAAATTGGAAAAATAACTCCATACACATATATGCCGTATACAATGTTAACATACTTCTAACAAGCTGTTGAATTTTCACTTCGCGATAAATAAGTCTTTATTACCGTCGCTATCATAAATCTACGTGGAAGTATCAAAATAAGTGTGAATTATATCACTCCTAGAAATAGTTAAAAATTTTCTTAACCATCAGTAAATAAATATATTTTATTGTACATTGTATTAACCAGCGCTACTTGAAAAACTCAAGTTCCTCAATTTATCATTTGTATTTATACACACAGTTTTAATGATTTGTCAAAGGTGTAAGAACATGCCATGCACAAGTATGAGAGTGAACAACTACCGAGGTTGTTGTACTCGTGTATACTGAAAGGTGATCAGCTGTAGTGAGAGATGGTCAATGACAATGAATTTTGGAAATTAAATTTTTCCGAAAGTCAACATTTTTCCTCTCCTTACGGAATAACTACCAAGTTATTCCACTTTATTAAACAACATATGTTTTTTACTGACCATTATTCAATTACATAAATTCAAATTTTAGATTTAAAAAATGATTTAGTGCAGTTTACGCTACGTACTGATTTTTTCTGGCCAATTAATAATTGAACGACCTATTAAATTCTCTTATCCACAAGCTAGTTAAAATTTTCTACGGATAGTTAAATAATTTAAGTGATAAATTTTTTCATTTAATTAAGCATTATGGGAAATAATATATATGAAAAAGTTCTTATAATTAATATAATTTTTACTCACCCTTCGGAATAGCTCGAGCCCACACTTGCCACGATGACAGTGACCTTACGTGGTATTTTCTGAAATGACGCTGTGAGATCCACTGTCTCCGGAGAGTCACCCATGTTGATGGCCACACAGTAGGTATAGTCTCGCTTTAGTTCTCTGGCANGAGATCCACTGTCTCCGGAGAGTCACCCATGTTGATGGCCACACAGTAGGTATAGTCTCGCTTTAGTTCTCTGGCAACAAAACATTCCACGCGAATTAACTAAATAATAGCTTCAACGAAAATGAATGTGCCAACATTGAAACCGTATCCTATTTCTCTGAGAGCGTACACTCTCGTCCCCCCTTCATGTTATAAAGAGCCCTCTACGCTGAACCATATCGAAGGTGGCGGCACTAAAAGAGAAGTGAAATACTCGTTTAAATTTGCTGCTCATGCTCTTCCATTTTTAGCATCTATGCTGTTTTTAAACTTAAATACTGAATTTCGTAGTTTATACTTTGGGTCTGTCTAGTAGTATTTGCAATCCAGTCCCTTGTGCTCAGATATTCCAGTTTATATACCCTATCCAAATTTACATTGCAATTGGTAATTAAAATATGTAGTACTTTGTTCCTTCATTGAACGCCCGTAAAACGGCGTGGAAGAAGCACATAATATTTATGTCTCAGTTCGCTTAGTACCAGCCAGATTTTGAAATGTGAACTGGGAGCAAACGCGTAATAGATATTCACACATTTCAACAAATGTAAGGCTCTAATTTCACAATTCTTACCAACTGTTTCTTAATTAATGTATATATAAAACTAGTACGTCTGTAAATAAAATAAATTCTTACCTAAGAAAAAATTTGTTCTACAAAATCAGCAGTATTTGAGTAGTGTAATCAAATGAAAAATAATTCCAAATGTATGTAGCACAACTTTAACAAATCCAGTTTAAAATAANATTTGAGTAGTGTAATCAAATGAAAAATAATTCCAAATGTATGTAGCACAACTTTAACAAATCCAGTTTAAAATAAATCTGCACTATGTACCAAGATGCTGGTTGGAAATTTGTTGTTGCGGTTCGTTGGAAAAAGAGACAAGCACATAAATGAAAATATTAAAATGTATTTGTAAATATTTAGGAATATGCACTTAGTAAATATAATACATATTTTTCTAAATGAGTAATTTGCCCTGAAACACTAACATCGGAAATAATTTACGTAGGGAATATTGAGAAGAATTTTTTTTCGCTCCGTAGATCCTGTTGTATTGAATTATACAATGCCAATTAAACTATCTGAAATAACGTTCGCTTATAGCACACGAATTAAGATAATTATGCCAGTAAAAAATAGACGTCTTTGGAACCACAAATCAAGTTTTTTCAGAAATGACAATGCAAGCATCGTACAAGTTGTATGAGTTGTTTTTTAATCCACCAAAAAATATGAGCAAAGCGGTTAAAGTAAATAGGTGGTAGTAACAATTAGGTATCCACTATTTACCATGCTTGGTATTGAGTGTTATTCGCAGATGCTATTTTACCGGATTTACTTTTTTATAAACCAAATACAGAACAATACTTTTATTTTTATATTGTAATAATACTAAGAAGATCATTTATGTTGCAACCTTTGGGAATGCAATGAATTGGCAACAGCTACTGTTGGTAATAAGACGGTAGTAATGCTTGTATCAGGCATTTCAGTGACAATTGATCCAGTTCATGTACCAAATTTAGAAATCACTTTCAGGTCGAGTGCCATGAATGTATTTTCAGTTGTTTACGTTTTTGTGATAAAACTGCACCCACAGATCATCAGTCGCGTTCGTATTTATCGCTCTGTGTGTGCGCGTGTGTAAATATAAATTCATTAATCCTAAGTTAAACCCATATTCAAGTAAGATCGATATAACAATTTTTCATTGTACCAATCGCCTGAAGCATTGAGTTTTTTTTAATGGGTGGGTGACCATAACATTTTACCTACGAGTAACACGTAAGTGCTTGCCAACAGAAATCAAATCACGAACCTAAAAAAATCCATCTAGATATTATCAGCCGATCAAATTCGTTACCCAAAGTTATGGTTTGTTTTCTTTATTTGAGACACCTTGCAATAATTATCTGGATATTAGTTATTGGTTAAATAATTTTGCCTCTAAAAATACTATCAACTAATGCGATATTTTAATGGACTAGTGCAACACCGAATAGCCATTTGGAGGATTTAAGTTGTAAATATAGCAGTTTGAAAACGTTTAGATGCTCTTCACGGTAAAGGGAGCACTTTTGAAATCAATCGATGAGAAATTTAACTGTATCTACCTGCGTACATTTCAACGGGAACACTAATTGNTCGATGAGAAATTTAACTGTATCTACCTGCGTACATTTCAACGGGAACACTAATTGCCATGCGCACAATTAAGTTGGCAACAACGGAGGAAAAGTAGTTCCAAGTTTTAACGTCAAATTACACTGAGGCGACAAAAGTCATTGGATACCTCCTAATATCGTGTCGGACCTCCTTTTACCCGGCGATGTGTAGCAACTCGACGTGGCATGGACNATTTGAGTAGTGTAATCAAATGAAAAATAATTCCAAATGTATGTAGCACAACTTTAACAAATCCAGTTTAAAATAATTCTGCACTATGTACCAAGATGCTGGTTGGAAATTTGTTGTTGCGGTTCGTTGGAAAAAGAGACAAGCACATAAATGAAAATATTAAAATGTATTTGTAAATATTTAGGAATATGCACTTAGTAAATATAATAAATATTTTTCTAAATGAGTAATTTGCCCTGAAACACTAACATCGGAAATAATTTACGTAGGGAATATTGAGAAGAATTTTTTTTCGCTCCGTAGATCCTGTTGTATTGAATTATACAATGCCAATTAAACTATCTGAAATAACGTTCGCTTATAGCACACGAATTAAGATAATTATGCCAGTAAAAATAGACGTCTTTGGAACCACAAATCAAGTTTTTCAGAAATGACAATGCAAGCATCGTACGAGTTGTATGAGTTGTTTTTTAATCCACCAAAAAATATGAGCAAAGCGGTTAAAGTAAATAGGTGGTAGTAACAATTAGGTATCCACTATTTACCATGCTTGGTATTGAGTGTTATTCGCAGATGCTATTTTACCGGATTTACTTATTTATAAACCAAATACAGAACAATACTTTTATTTTTATTTTGTAATAATACTAAGAAGATCATTTATGTTGCAACCTTTGAGAATGCAATGAATTGGCAACAGCTACTGTTGATAATAAAACGGTAGTAATGCTTGTATCAGGCATTTCAGTGACAATTTATCCAGTTCATGTACCAAATTTAGAAATCACTTTCAGGTCGAGTGCCATGAATGTATTTTCAGTTATTTACGTTTTTGTGATAAAACTGCACCCACAGATCATCTGTCGCGTTCGTATTTATCGCTCTGTGTGTGCGCGTGTGTAAATATAAATTCATTAATCCTAAGTTAAACCCATATTCAAGTAAGATCGATATAACAATTTTTCATTGTACCAATCGCCTGAAGCTTTGAGTTTTTTTTAATGGGTGGGTGACCATAACATTTTACCTACGAGTAACACGTAAGTGCTTGCCAACATAAATGAAATCACGAACCTAAAAAAATCCATCTAGATATTATCAGCCGATCAAATTCGTTACCCAAAGTTATGGTTTGTTTTCTTTATTTGAGACACCTTGCAATAATTATCTCGATATTAGTTATTGGTTAAATAATTTTGCCTCTACTATCAACTAATGCGATATTTTAACGGACTAGTGCAACACCGAATAGCCATTTGGAGGATTTAAGTTGTAAATATAGCAGTTTGAAAACGTTTAGATGCTCTTCACGGTAAAGGGAGCACTTTTGAAATCAATCGATGAGAAATTTAACTGTATCTACCTGCGTACATTTCAACGGGAACACTAATTGGCTTGCGCACAATTAAGTTGGCAACAACGGAGGAAAAGTAGTTCCAAGTTTTAACGTCGAATTACACTGAGGCGACAAAAATCATTGGATACCTCCTAATATCGTGTCGGACCTCCTTTTACCCGGCGATGTGTAGCAACTCGACGTGGCATGGACTCAACAAGTCGTTGGAAGTCCCCGGCAGAAATATTGAGCCATGCTGCCTCTATAGACGTCCATAATTGCGAAAGTGTTGCCGGTGCAGGAGTTAGTGCACGAACTGACTTCTCGATTATGTACAATAAATGTTCGACGGGATTCATGTCGGGCGATCTTAGTGGCCAAATCATTAGCTGGAATTGTCCATAATGTTCTTCAAACCAATCGCGAACAATTGTGGCCCGGTGACATAGCGCATTGTCATCCATAAAAATGCAATCGTTGTTGGGGTACATGAAGTCCATGAATGGCTGCAAGTGGTCTCCAAGTAGCTGAACATAACCCTTTCGAGTCAATGATCGGTNTGCAATCGTTGTTGGGGTACATGAAGTCCATGAATGGCTGCAAGTGGTCTCCAAGTAGCTGAACATAACCCTTTCCAGTTAATGATCGGTNTCGAACCAGAGAACCCAGACCATTTCATGTAAAAACAGCCCACACCATTATGGAGCCACCACCGGCATGCACAGTTTCTTGTTGACAACT
The DNA here is from genome assembly GCA_002778355.1 of Clitarchus hookeri. Lineage (NCBI taxonomy): Eukaryota > Metazoa > Arthropoda > Insecta > Phasmatodea > Phasmatidae > Clitarchus > Clitarchus hookeri. The sequence continues at coordinate 36,472 of NQII01006952.1, read as the reverse complement.
TGGGTCCATGGATTTGTGGGGTCTGCACCACACTCGATCCCTACCATCAGCTCTTACCAACTGAAATCGGGACTCATCTGACCAAGCCATGTTTTTCCAGTCGTCTAGAGTCCAACCGATATTTTCACGAGCCCAGGAGAGGCGCTGCAGGCGATGTCGTGCTGTTAGTTACGGCACTCGAGTTGGTCTTCTGCTGTCATAGCCCAGTACAGCCAACTTTCGCCGCACTGTCCTAATGGACACGTCCGTCGTACACCCCACATTGATTCCTGCGGTTATTTCACACAGTGTTGCTTGTTTGNATGTTTTTCCAGTCGTCTAGAGTCCAACCGATATATTCACGAGCCCAGGAGAGGCGCTGCAGGCGATGTCGTGCTGTTAGTTACGGCACTCGAGTCGGTCTTCTGCTGGCATAGCCCAGTACAGCCAACGTTCGCCACACTGTCCTAATGGACACGTCCGTCGTACACCCCACATTGATTCCTGCGGTTATTTCACACAGTGTTGCTTGTTTGTTAACACTGACCATTCTGCGCACACGTCGTTTGTCTGGGTGATTAAATGCAGGCGGTTGGCCACTGCGTTGTCCATGGTGGGAGGTTATGCTTGAAATGAGGTATTCTCGGCACACTCTTGACACTGTGGATCTCGGAATGTTGAATTCCCTATCCATTTCCGAAATGGAATGTGCCATGCGTCTAGCTCCAAATACAATTCCGCGTTCAAAGCCTGCTAATTCCCGTCGTGCGGCCATAATCACGTCAGAAACCTTTTCACATGAGTCACTTGACTACAAATGGAAGCCCAACCAATGTACTGCCCATTTATACATTTTGTACGCGATATTACTGCCATCTGTATATTTGCATATTGCTATTCCATGACTTTTGTCACCTCTGTGTTAAAGTGATAGGTAAACAGTTGGGAATAATACAATTATTTACTTTTCCTTCTGTTTTTTCAATTCATGTAAGTAAGTATTAGAATTTGAAAATTTTGAAAATATTTTGTTATTTTAATTCTTTGAGTTTTTCTTGTCAAACGCAGGAATATAGTGATAAAGCTGATTAAAATGTTAATTTTACGTATGGTGGAAGAATACACAACGTGCATACAAAAATAACATTATGAGGGCTTATAAAAGTTCTGTTTACCGTGAAAACCCTTTAGTTTACGTAAAATACGCTACCAGGCAGTCAGCTTAGCGCGAATTATGCTGTCAGGAGTCCAATTTGGCCTTGGAGGCTTTGCGTACGATTAGTAACGTTTAGTTTAATGACTATTTGATAAAAAAATATTTTCGGTGTTAAGCAGTAAATATAAAACAACACACAGTAAAAACATGTCTGTACTTGATACAAACAATTTTTGGTATCCTTTTTGCCAAATATTGTCTTGTATCTCTGCAGCTGAAATATAGCATATTTAAAACACGCTATATTATAAAACATACAAAATTGTTTTTATAGTCAACTTGCGGTTACTTCACACTTTTTAAATCAAAATTTTGAAAAATCATCCCACGTGATACGTGCTTGGTTGTTTCTTAAATAAGTCTGGTGTTACAATCGTTTCATATATATATATATATATATATATATATATATATATATATGTGTGTGTGTGTGTGTGTGTTAACATGAAATTACCTCATTTTTGGCTGAATTGATCTTCTGGTTATATTTTATTTATAAATTATAAAATTTTATTTATAATTAATATGAATAAAAACGGGGAGAATATAAGTGTGTTGGTAATGCCTAGAAGTGGCGGTGCGTGAGACCGTGTTCTCGTGTTCTAGAACTGCAAAAAGTTTCAGTAATTTTGACGAACATTTTATTTAATCAAAGTTTTAATTACAAAATATTATTGAATAAAAATTCATTCAATTTTTTTTTAAGAATGCTGTATTACTTTGTTAGAGCTCAATTTTGTTGCCAGAGATATTATTTGCGGGTTTTTAACCTGGCGCACCGCCTTAGTGCTCTACTGCGGCTGAGCCCTGCTTGCCGCTCCTCCAGCCAGTCACTCGCGCTGGCAAGAGCGGCAATGAAACACGGGGATCTCGCCCTAATCTGCGCCTCCTCCGTGATCGCACCGCTTCTGCACGGGGCAGGATCGTCAACAGTACTGCGTGCTCACTTGGCGCGGCTGGAAAACATTCCAACTAAATTCGTTGTCACTCAAAAACTATCAACTCAAATCATTTCAAAAATTTTCTGGCAAATCATTGATATTTTCTTACCATGACGCGATCATAATATTTTATTTACTTACTATACTTTCTACGTAAAAAATGGTAAAACCCTGTTCTGTTTAATTTATTTTATGGATTTTCACAGGAAAAAAAGTAGCAAAAGCGAGAGACATTTTTTTATAAGAGATAGCTGGGCTATATGCGTATGAAATGAAAAATAAACATAAAAGTTTATTTATATGTCCCTCTTTAACCATTACGTCCCGTGATTTTCTTGTTACGGTGTGTAGGACTTCGAAAATATTTCAACCGTATATGAGAGCGACAGCTACGAACTTTCTGCTTCCTGTTATCTTCATTACACTTCTCTAATATTGTATAAACATAGAGTTGAAATAAAATTGCTTGTTATTAGTTAACATGTGTTTACTCTGAAGCAAATATCATTTAAAGTAAAAATCACAAAGAAGGCAGAGTAAGTTTATTACGTTGCCGGAATACACAAGTTACTTTCGATTTATAATTTCACTTGCCTCATCCAATCTAATTCACAATTCACAGTTTGGAAAGTTCGTGTCTGTCACAGTTAAGAAAGTTCGGATGTGTCATAGTTTGCCGTAATTGTTGTCATTTTACAAAAAAGTCATTCCGTGCATCCACTTATTCCTCATTAATTCTTGCACATAAAATAGAGTTAACGGAGATGTTTTCTAGATTTAAATCATTTAAGTCAATTACATGTATTAAGTTTTTGCATCTGTCCATGATTTTAATTCATTCATACCCGGCGTCCACAATTGTTTAAATAACGTAAAGGAGAGTTATTTTTGGCGGGTCCTGTACACTGACGAGACTCAGTACCCAAGGGTCGTCTGTGTGCGTAAATGATTCGTAAGCTGTGCAGCGTGCTACTTGTATAGGTTGTAATATTTCATATTGCTATGATAGCCGAACATGAAGCCTACATTTCATTGGTGGGATAACTTAAAGAGTGACTTGTAGACTACAGAATTCAAAACATAATTTTTTTTTTACCACTTGATACCGTGAATTTATGTGGGTCTTGAATGTTCCCATTTCTGTTACGTGAACTGAAAAAAACAATTCTTAAATTTCTTGTAAAACTACAACAAATCCATCATGTATGGATATCACTACCAGACTTAGATTTAGAAATATCAAACCCAATCTGTTCTTATGCTCTAGAATGAAACGAATGTCTATAATAAGTGGAGATTTTGTTCAGTATTTAACTATCGGCACATTGCTTGTAGTTTTATATAATTTACTTAAAATTACATGGCTACTGCGCTTTGTAAAAAAACGTTAAATTGAAGGTAGCTTTTATAAGATGTTAAACCACTAGGTTAATTAGTAGAATAATGGTAGTATATAGTTAATTACTCGAATAGATACAAATTATAATAAACAAAACCATACAATTTCGTAACTGCCAGCAAATCAATTATTCAATTATTATGGCTGCTATTTGTCTTGAATAAAGACCGAAGAGTATTGTCAAGGTAACAAAGAACATTTTTATAGCTCTTTTTTTGATGTTAATAAAAAATAATGCTCGAATTCTCGTTTGCGTTTAAAACTCACTTATTTCCATTACGTATCAATCAATGAACAATTACCCGGCATACTCGTACATCTTTGGAAGAAAAACAGTGCAGCGTGGGTTCTGATCATTTTCAGTTCCACTATATATTCGATGTGTAAACGAGTTTTGAATTTGATAGCAGAGTATGAAAATTACTCTTATCAGTGATGACATATTATATAAACTGTTCCAAAAACGTTTCCCAGCTTTTCACAAACCAGTCAGATTTTCGGGTGACACTGGGAAATATATCACTGCTAGGATTTATCATAACCAAACGAAATAAAGGAAAAATATTGTAATAGTTTGTGGGCGAAAATGTGTCGCATGAAGTTTTTGAAGTTATGCTTCTATTGGCGCGTCGAGGGCAAAAGTTTAGTGTGCAACGGAAGTTGAGCGCGCACATTGTAACGAAACTCGACAGTGAACGTGGTAGGGGTGTTACCCAACGTGCATGCACGTATTGTCTAGCTATATACAAACGCAAGGTACACAAAAAAGCACGTATTTATATTTAAAACCAACAGAAAACCAGTTCATGTAATAAGCAAATTGGAAAACATTTAATTTATATAAGTAGTTCTTTGTGAACATATATTATTAATTAATTTTACTTACATTGTGCGGTGATAAATTTGTAAGTGACAGAAATTGTATAATAAAATGTTGAAAGTGTTTTCAAGAATTTGAGGTTAATTTTTTGTAAGTATTATTCTCAAGCCTTTTAAAATTTAATAACGTTCATTAATCAGACATTTATTAATTGTTATTTAATGTCTTTCTTCGGTAATTTTATCGTTTTTCCTACTTACGTGAATTATTTGCATACGTAATAAAAATTTTTTTTAGTCACGCCAAAGAAGTATAACTTCTAACGCGCGTACGTAAGTACACGCACCAATTTTTTTAAAGAATAATAACTTGTAATAGTGGTAAATCGGCAAAATGAAACTTGTTATAAGATTCGAGATTCAATATAAAAAAAATGTTTTTTAAAGGTAAGGCTTTTGGACATACTTTAAAGTTTACGAGGTTAATTAGGGTTTGATAAGTCTAGGTTTACTAAGAAGCCAGCTGTATCGGCAAAAATGTTTCACAAAATATACGTTGATGGTCACATTGTAGCCCTCTAAATCTCGTTATTTCAAGAGGGTGGGTGGAGTGATCCCATCTTACCCACAAGTCGGAAAAAAAGTTGTTACGGAGGGGAGGGAGGGTCGAAGCTGGCTACATTCGTAGCACGGGGCTTGTTTCAGCTACCGGCCGCCACTGAATTTCCAAGTAAGACATAGTTCTTATGCATAATATTATTACAGCGAGTGCGCACGAATTACGAATTCATTGCGTTGTCCCTTTGGAATTATTTTCTAAACACGGTTAAACCTTGTTTGCATAAGGTAGAGGAGTATCATGAAAGTATAACTTTAGCAGGGCTTCAGAAATGTTGGAATTAAGCGTGAGTGTAATGTGAGTGACGTCTAAAACACTTGCTTTTGGAAATTCAATATTTGTTTTACAATTCCACTTTAAGATTTGGTGAAATTTTCCCAGATTTTTATTGTTGCAAAAATATCTTTGTAAGCTAGTTTCCAAAAAATGCATTGTATACAAATACAAAAATAATTTACAGTGCAGAAGGATAGTTTATCAGATTATACACATTTTCCTGTGCGTTTTTGGTTTCCTTACCTGACGAAAGCAAACACATTTTCATTGACGGCGACAGTGGTGGTTTGTCCTCTCTGCAGCGTTCTTGCCTTCCTCTCGGCAATGAGCTTAGTGTACACGTGGTAATGGCTGTCTGCTACTTCCTTCTGCTTCTGCTCGTTCAGCTCTTTGTAGTCCGGATTCACTGGTAGCCACGTTACGTTGTTTGTTGAGAAACCTGCACAATCACTCTTTAGAAAAATATCTCTGGATTCTCATAACGGCCCTTGAAGAACAAGACTATGTTAATTTCATAAAAAGCAGATACAATAACGTTATTGTAACATTAACTTTCGAAACATTTCTCAAGATAGGTATGCGGGTATGTCTTAAGATATTGTGAGCAGCGAGGATCAAATTGTTTAGACAAGCAGAAGCGGAGAAGGATTGCCAATGACCTGTAATGAGTAACCATCCCAGCATTAACCTGGAGTGATTATGGGAAACCATGGAAAACAGGAATCAGTTCAGCTGGACAGGGATTAAAAGACACGCGTATCCCTCAATGCGAGTCCGAATGTTAACCGCTGCGTCAACTCGTACGGAATTTTATTAAGAATAATTGGAAATTTACAAATAAATTCTTATTTTTATTAAATTTTTGTTAAATATATAAGTGTGTGTTAGTTAAACATGAATATTTTATATCTAATTTCGTATTCATATTTATTTAATTCACAATGGCGTAAGTTGCCTTGGATTTCGAAAAATTTCAAGGTTCAAAATATGACAAAAATATAATAAGTTAAGATTTTATTTTTTATCAAGCTATAATCAAATTGAATGGTAGGAGAAAACGACCAGTTTAATGGAACACGAAGATATGCTATTTTGACAAACATGTCTGTTTTCTACGAACTAGTGTACCCTTACAGTTCCGCGAAAACTTTCATGATAATATTTACGTAACTGTGAAGCGAGTAGATAGCGGCTCAAAGGTTGTAGGTACTACTGCACCGCAAATGCAAAGTAGGAATAGTGCAGTAACGGGACGTTCTTCTATTTTAAAACAGATAAGAATGAATTGCTTACAACACAGACCTCCTAATGTGATGGTGCTAGTTCAAGATAAGCAAAATCGAAAATTTCTAATTTTTATCTAATTGAATTTGTTTAAAATTAAACACTGTAAAAGCATGAAAAGTACAAACACCGCTCGATTTCTTAGCTATTCCTTAGTACTTAAAATATAAATTTAATAAAGGAACTATAACTGATCTAAATTAAGTATTATGTACTTTTGAATTTATGGTAGAACCATGTACAGGATACAAATAATCTAAAAGAAAATAAAAAACTTACTTTTTATTTATTTTCCGATGACTTAAAAATATTTTTAATCGATAGAATTATTTCTAGTTATTCACTTTGTATTCTAAATATTATTTAATCAATTGATTCTCATGCAGCCTACAATATAGGCCTAATTGGTAGAATACACGAAATGTAATTTATATATATATATATATTAGATATTTTTAAAAACTTACAATCTACCAGTTTCAAAGTTAATATTGTTTTTCAAAATATTAGCAGTTTCATATATGCTTATTGCGTACAAACTGCACTTATTTCAACTATGTCCTTTAAATTAACTATTTTTATTAAAATATAAATTATTTTTAAGTTTTTAACTATTGTTTTTTATTTAACTTGTATTTTCTTCTTCTCTTACCTTATGTTATTTCAAATTTTTTGTATTAATCTTAATAAAGGATGATAAAAATTAGCTTAAATTCTAGAAAGTTATTTTCGAACCTATTGATAAAGTTCTTGTGCTTCATTGGCCACATATTTTCATGTATTTAGAACAGGTAAGAAAGCATATTTTGAGACGTGAGGGTTTAGTCCCTATAGATGATCTGCTTAAAAATTCATTTTGAAATATTGTCTGTTATAAATAGTACAGTATCTTACTACTACTTTATCCGAACGAGTGGTTCGAAAGCAGATGAGTGTTTACACATAGCAGGAGGAACATCTATAAGCTAGACATATTTTACGTCATCCAAGCATTAGTTACTAGGCCATTATTTATGGATGATAATTGCCACGGGTGTGGTGTCTAAATAATGTCAAGCTAACAAGTCAGGCGAATAATACAAAACACGACGCAAAAATAACTCCAGTTTGTAAAAAAATGTCAGCTAAGCGCCAGCAGATAACCCCTCTCGGCGGCACGGTATTCGGGACAATTACGCCGCTGCCACTGTCTGTCAGTCTGTCTTTCTGTGGACCCACGCCGAGATGAAGGCCTCAAAATGCAGCTTGACGCACCGCTAGTCTGTTTCCCAAACCACGTTTTGCCTAAGGTGACGGTACCATTCAGGATAGTCATAAGTTGGATTTAATAGGACATCGTTTGCCAATAGACTATATGTGTGTTTGTGTATATATATATACATAAATATAGTAACTTTGAATAGTTGTCTTAAACTCTATTCAATCTTCATAGCATCAGTTTAGTTAACATAACCCTGCCTTCGTCTATGTATACAAATATAAACCTTCCTTCCACTCAAGTATAAAATATAAAACCATAATAGCAGCTAAGCTACATCTACCGTAGAAGTGTGCAGGCTTACCTGCGCTGGTGGTGTTGTCCCACTGGAAGGGCGTCCTCGCCGGGTCCCTGGAGACCGTCATGTAGTCGTCCGGCCCTGCCGCTATGCCCAGCGGGTCGATGGTGTCCTCGTAGCTGATGACGGCGTCCACCATGCCGATGTCGTCGCCGTAGTAGGTGATGCCAGTGCCGGGAAGCCACGTAATCAGTGCGTTTATCCCGTCCGTCAGGCCGGGGAAGCGGCTGGCCACCCGCGTCACGTCGTGATTGCCTATCTGAGAAACGCAGCAAAGAGGTCAAACAACGTGTTTAGGAAACATGTGTACAAACTCGGGGACGTGATTCGTGACCGGAAAAGAGGAAGAATGATATAGGACAATTAAGGTCAATTTCAGATAATAAGGACTGTAGAGGCCCTTAAATGCGGAGGGCGACAAGCATATTGCGTGAGATATTATGCAAAGGACTTGCGTTAGAGGAATATAGATAGGTATACGGATTAATTGAACCAAGATCTTGGATAAAAATAAGGCATGGTACGTCGTACACACCCACATCATGTAAATTATAGGGTTTGGCACCGTTTGATTGCATGCAACATTTACACCGTTAAAATAAATAAACTGTTTTTACAATATAATGAAGCAGGACGTCGTAATTAGAAAATAAGGTCCCCAAGTTGCAACGCTCTAGGATCCACCGTTTCCGGTTAAATCGCAAAATACGTGTTCAGTGATAGCAATACCATGGCCTGGTGAGTAGGCAACCCTTCCTGCTCCCGGTGGAATATGGCGAAGTTTCCCGCCGAATGATTATGGCCAGGAACCAACACGCCGCAAACAGATTAGCATTAGGAAATGTGCTATATGAAAGTTTATCAGTATAGGTGGCAGATTGTGCAGCACAGAGTAGAAACGGAGAAAAGAGCACGTTGGTTGCACTGGCTAACTGTGACCGTATCCGTGATAAACACACGTTTGGTGCGTCCAGTGGTGATGTGTGATGTATAATACAGTCGGTGTTGCAATATGTTGCGAGAAGCGATGATTACTTAATGGGCACAGTAGTGTGACTCTGTACTCATGTGTGTAAACACATGTAAATTACGTGACGTAGCAATGCGTCATCGGTACTGAAGGTACTACCTGAGCGCACAACAGAAAATACACTGCAATAATTCGAGATTATGCAAGTGGCGTATCACAACCACATTCACAACAAATGTACGAAGTGTGCCTCTCCAATGTGAATGCAGTAGTTGATACGGCGCATTAGAGACTGGCGGACGAGTTGAAAAAATACCTGGTGTGTCTCGCACTTGATCGCAGGAAGCCATGACCCTCGCTAACAGACCCTTTTCAGATGCCACGGGCGCCTCGTACATACACGCCTTAAGAAATCTCCACAGCCAGAAGTCTAACAGCGTAAGGTCCGGGGAACGTGATGGCCAAGCACGAGGCCCACCCCGTCCATATCCAGCGAGCGGCATACGCTGTGTTGAGGTGGTCACGCGCAATCCTGGTGAAATGGGGTTGTGCACCATCGTGTTGCAGCCCCATCCCATCTCTGATGGAAAGTGGAACATACTCCAGGAACTGTGGCAATCGGAATTGCAGGAAATCTAAATATTGAAATCTAGACACATGATTGGCAGTAATAATGGGCCAATAACATTGTACCCTACTGAACTGGCCCAAATGTTGTTGGCAAAGCGGTGCTGGTCGCCTGTCGTTGCAGTTGCATATGGGTTGGAGTGGTCCCACATATGGACAATTATACTGTTGCAAAAAGCTTCCTTTGTAAACGTGGCTTCGTCTGTAAACATTACAATTACACTGCTACATGAACGACCGGCAAAATTCTAGCTGACGGGCATAATCTGCTGGCCCCATTTCTTGTGCCCTAAGGACGTGGTATGGTCCCAGCAGCTGTTCACGGAGGACACACCATACTGTGCCATTCGATGCATCCATTCTCCGCGCGGGTGCTCGTTGAAGCGTTGTCGGCTACATTCTCCAAGGCCGTCTCTTCAAACTGCGGAGTGCGGGCGGTTCTCGGTCTACCAGGTCCACATCGACACTGAAACGTGCCTGCTTCCTGTAGTCGCTTTGTTAGGTGTGCGAATGTCTGGTGGTTAGGCTGACGTCGTGCAGGGTATTTTTGGCTGTCCACATGCGCAGCTGCCCTGCCGTCACCTCTCCCTTCACCATACACCATGACCATGCCAGTCAATTCATAGTTTGTGTACTCGTCCATGTTCACGTCTGCAGTACCTAGTATATAGAAGCAGTGACAATCTGCGAAGAACAGGCCACTCGGGCAGATGGAGCGGGAAACTATTCTTCTCGGGGACGGAAAAGGGAACTGGCTGTGACATGTAAAATCGTGCATCATACAACTAACATGTATTTATCACCGGGCAAAGGACGTGTTGCCTACCCACGAGACCATAGCCTTACTACCACCGTGCCCTTCGTTTGCGATTTAAACGGAAACGGTGGGTGTTAGAGAGTTGTAACTTGGGGTCTTATTTGCTAACTACGACGTCCAGCTACCTACAATGGTATCCACAATCACTCTAACCTCACGATGTAAATGTTGCGTGCAATCAAAGGGTGGCAACCCCTATTATTTACATGATGGGTGTGTACAACGAACCATACCTTCCTTTTATCCAAAACCTTCATTTATTTAATCCGTGTACGTATTTGTGTTCCTCTAACGCAAGTACTTCGCATAATATTCCACGTAATGTGCTTGTTGCCCTTCGCATTTAAGGGCTTCTGCAGTAATTATTTGAGATGAACAAAGGGTGTCCTATATCATTCTTCTTCTTTTCCTGATACGAATCACGTGACCGAGTTTGTAAACACGTTTCCAAAACAGCCTATGTCACCCGCCAAATTATTTATTTATTGCTTTCCGATTTAAAGTTAGGTCGATTTGTTGAAAACTGAAACAATAGGATCTTGTCTTTATACCTTACCCATCATTACGGACATTTGTGATATGAACGTATATTATTGCAATAATTAACTCAAAACAAAGTTTTATATAATAAATAATTTTCTCAACTTTTAACGACAACCAAGGAATACCTATTAAAAAATGAGGAACAAAAATTTGCAAAGAACCATGAAATACAATATTTCTATAATGAAACATTTTAAATATTGACCCTGGCTCTACTATTATGACACTAAAAATAATTATTTCTGAATATGGGGTGACACAGCCTCTTTAACAGCGAGAATTTGAACGCCAGTAAGAATGCAATGAGGCGAGAAGACGGAGCAGCGGTGGAATACAAGAACGTGACTCCAGAAAACCCGCCTGCCGGCAACGTCCACCAACTTTTCCAACATGCGAATGTCCAGGCGACCCCTCTGGGACACTAACCCGGTTCACATTGGTGGAAGACAAGTAGTTTGACTACTACATCACAGTGACTCCCAAGGGAATTGTTAGCCTCTAAATTCCTTGGGGCATAACCGAAATACCGGCTGTCTCACCACCTTGTCTTGCTGCGTACGGATTTCCATAGCATTCAGCGTCCTCCGTGCCCGTGTAAGTTATGACGTGCTCACGAACACGTGCACTAACATTGCACTTTCCCCACCCATTCCTGTCCACACCCCACCCATTTCCGTCCGGCCCCCTCCCCCTTCCATACAAAATCCGTGGCGAACACATGCGGCCCTGACCTTGAAAATAGTTAATTATTACAAGACTTTTCTAGGTTTATTCGTATGGGGAGCGGAGATGAGGACAAGTTTGCGTGCACTTGACTCAGTGTCGACAACATGCCCCCACCCCTTCCATTCCTGCAGTGGCGTCTAGATGTAGGCATGTTATAACAGGTGCGTCTTTCTCGCGAGCCTGCCCATGCATCCTGGTAATTTAATTTTCATAAAATGCAAGGTTGAATATTAACTTTTTTTCATTAAATATTTTATATTCGAAAACAAAAAATTATTAATATTCGCATTATACTAAAAACCTTTTTATATATACATGTTTATCTCTTTTCATGGACAAAACTATTAACAGTTAAATGTGCGGTTAGAATGTTTAGAAATTCGAAGTAGTTTGCCAAAATTACTTAATGAAATTATTTTTTTTTTAATTGAAATATTTTTTTATTACGGGTTTTTGGGAGGGGAGGGGAGATCAACACGTCCCCCGATGCACTTGGTACCGAAGTGATAGGCCGATATATTTAAGAATTTTTTATGATATATATATATATATTTTTTTTAATGGAATTATAATTTGCAACTACACTCTAAACATGTATAATTATTAAAAATCCAAGTTGACAAGCCAATACTTTTTAACGTTTTATTGTAATATTTTGTATTTAAATTATTTTGTTATAAAAATAATTTCTAGGGAATGACAAGGGGACGATCATTCAACATGAAATCTAGCCCTGGCTGTGACGGCAACCAAAATGGCGGACGGCACCGAACAACATTGCCGCCGGCCACGCCTACCAAGATCACGGACGGATCCGGACCCGACATCCTGAATCGTGTGCCTTCGGAGCCCCATAAGTGCACTACTAGTGTGGCAAGAACATATGACCGGTAACGATTAGGGTGCGAGTACGGGCCAATCACCGAGAAAATAAATTTTCTTTATGCAGATACTAATGGAGGGTGACCTATACTTACATAAGAAATAAATTATATCTCTAATTAATGAAAAGTTTTTTTTTTTTAATTTTTTAATAATAGATGGAATGTATTTTAAACACCACTAACAAAGGTTGGCAGGATGGTTTTATTGGATTACGTTACTTATGTAAACGATAACACATATTGCTAAAACATTGGAAATGTTGAAATGTTTTAGAAATTATTGTGTTGGTAAATGACGGGGACATTGATTGTTGTACAGAAAATAATACGACATTGCAAAACAATAATACGACGTTGTGCCGATGTGGGCACGAGTGTAATTTTGATTTTCGGTCAACTTTATTTTTCCTACGTTGACTTGAAATCGGAACAAAATTTGAGCCAATAAAAATTGCTACTGGTGATTACGTTTATCAAACCAGGAAAAATTTGAAAGCGTCCCGCTAAGAGAATTATGCAGTTCTGATAGATAACCGAAATACGTAGGGATGTCTTAAGGCGTCTTTTAATAAATATTTTATAAAATTTTACAATTAAAAACACTGAACACGTGAAATACAATAGATTCTATATTAAAGCTATGTATCGCATGTGAGGTTAGCAGCAGAACAGAAAAACATTTAGATATATTTAAAGTTCGTATTTCTAATACCAACTGAGCTACATCATTAATTTTATCTTGAATAAAATCTCTTGTTCTTACCACCCAGTTGGACCACAGTCCTTCGGGTATATTATCCAGCCACATGCTGATGCTGTTGTTGAAGTCGACGGCTTTGGAAGTGTTCGTCAGCTGCATTATCATGAAGAAGTTGAAAGTGAAGTGCGCTCCCGGTTTTTCTGGTGTGCCGTAGTACTGGAATGTCATGTTAAGTCTTGCATATGCTTCCGTCACAATGACCCTGAAACATCGGTGTGACACTGCTGTTGGCAAGCCGGCCTCTATCTGGTGCCAATCACTAGCGGATACAAGACATGATTTTCACTCGTGAGACAGGTGGTGGATGTAGAGTTTCGGTTAACTTTGAATAAATGATTTGCAAATTAACTCTGCTTTTTTTTAACGTTATCATAAGGTTTCTTTATATTTATGACAGGTAATAAAGACATTTATTAATTTTTAAATCACATAATAATCTTTCTAATTTTAATTTTTATAATGTTTATTGCAAACATAAATATGTAGTAAGCATAGTCAGTGCCAAGGTGATATTAAATGTATGTGATGATTACACAACTATAAAATAAAGAAAATTGCATTAATAAAATAATAAATATGAAACGTTTTTAAATTTTACATATATTGCAACAAGACGCCTGTGGGGCATATCCGAGTTCGTAAGGGAATAAAAATAAAAGAACTTAGTTTTTTGAAAATTTATTCACACAGTTATTATTTACAGCGTTAATCTATCTCCACTCCTTGTATATCTCAAACAGCGCAGTATTAAATGTCTATATCAATTCTAATTAAAGTCCGTCTCAATGTTTCTGTTTGGTAAGACTCAATTAACTCACACTCATTATCGTGTGTTCAGTCTGTCTCTTGCCATTATTCCAGTAGTCTAGACTGCCAGTTGCACTCTTCACTGTACCGATTCTCGCTGTCGCAGATTTTCCTCCCGCTGGTTACTTCCGGTGCGACTCGTTGCTCTTCTTGCTCGTCGCTTAAGACCGTATAATCGCCCGAACTCCCGTCTCTCGTAAAAGTCCCGACTCGAAGGCCCGACGCGCCTTTATTATATCACCAGCCAAGATCTGGAATATTCCCCGCACCGCGAGTCATGCTGAGAGAGGCAAGGGCGATCGAAATCAGAACATTCTTTCGATAAACGCAGACATTCCATCAGCTGAAGGTGAGGAGCGCGCGAGCGGAAAAATGCTTACCGCGGCACCATGCGCGGCGGCAGGACTGCGTACACTGGTCTTTGTCTTCGCCACCCGCTCTCCAGTTTCCGGTTACATGCGTGACTATCACGCATTTCCGCACTCGCAAGTAAATCAAAGCAGCGATTTTGTAAACAAATATATATGCTAGCGAGTTTCCTCGGGGGTCCTCCGATATACACTGAAGAGCCAAAAAAACTGTTACACCTGCCTAATATCGTGTAGGGCCCCCCGAGAACGCAGAAGTGCCGCAAGACGATGTGGCATGGACTTATAGACTAAATGTCTGAAGGTATGCAGGAGGCAATTCACACCATGAATCCTGCAGGGCAGTCCACAAATCCAATCTGCGCCAATTTGAGAAAGGGTTGCACATCTGTCACGTTTAATGATTCTCGTCAGTCGTCGTTTGTCCCGTTCTTTCACGATCTTTTTCTGGCCACAGCGATGTCGAAGATGTGATGTTTTACCGGGTTCCCGATATTCACGGTACACTCGTGGAATGGTCGTACGCGAGCATCGGAATGTTATCGCTACATCGGAGATGCTATGCCTCATCTCTCGTGCTTCGACTGTAACACCAGGTTCAAACTCACTTAAATCTTGATAACCTGCCATTATAGCAGCAGTAACCGATCCAGCTGCCGACCGCATCGAGTTACTCTGATTGGTTCCATAATGCTGTTATTTGCATATGCACGCCTATACCAGTTTTTTTGGCTCTTCCGTGTACGATAGCAATGCATTTCGCCTCTGATCAACACAAGGGTCGTATTTCACGTCACGTTTTAGGATAACGCGTAACTGCGACTGTTACATAAAGCCGTTCCGCTCTTCTTTCCCCAACCTTCCACAAAAGAATATTTCAAAACTTCATATTGTCTCTTACAAAATGAAGACACTGTAAAATCGAACAGTTTTGAAGGACACAGTATTAATATATTTCTTTAACTTTGGCAGCTATCATTTTTTCTGCTAGACAGATTCTATATGCAAAACTGTTTTTTAATTTTGTCAAACAATCCATTGTAAATACGTATTTCATGAGTTTCTCTGAAACAAGCGAAAAAACGAAAGTCTGTGTAGTTACGAAGGAACTTTATTCACTAGCTTAGGAGATCATGCTGATTAATTAAATAGTAAGGATAATCTGTAAAAGATTTTGAAAATGTTGCCATTCAATTTGTAACTTGAAACAATAAGGAAAAGTTGCCGATATTGGACAGTTGCCTAAATTGGATCACCATTGTTTTACAATCTGTAGGAACATTTGAAACCGTTTCGTTGGCCATACTGACGGTCCTACTGATGGTCGATATCGTTGCCAAAGACACGTGATACGGCGATCAGTGAGGTTCTGCCATTATATGGAGAAGGAACAAATTTCTGGGGTTTGATACTTCGTGTCGTTATTATTGTGCTACGGCACCTAAATGGCTGTATAGAATAAGAGTAAGTAAGCAAAGCTGCTGCAATATATTTAACAAGTGTATTTCATTAGCTACTAACAGCATATTACAAAATCACTATAAAATTTTGTGGATTCCTTTAACGTTATATTTTACCCCTTATGGCCACCAGTTGCCGAAGTTGAACCAGCCCATGTCCCCTAAATTGAACCAGTTCAATTTAGAAGACAGGTAAGATAGTTAATCTTTGATTCACATGTTGGAGTATTTTTGGGTGATTGTGTCAGTTTAGGTTCCCAATATGGCGAAAAGGAGCACGTACGGAAAATAGAGTGAGGACAACTTGCAGATGCTCGTAGCAGCATACAATAACGGTTATTGTGGACTCAAAGAGCGTGCTTGTGTTAATGAAGTATCGAAAGCAACAATAAATCGATACAATGACAATAAAAACACGTTCTGAAATACATCGAAATCCTTCGGTAGGTAGGCATTATTTTCTGCAGAGATGAAAATAAGTTATTGCTGAAAACACACTATTCTTTGAAGTGAGGTTTTTCGGATTCACAATCAAGCATTATCGAAAGCTAAACTTCGATATCTTGGAGAAAATTATTAAGTAACCCACAACTTAGCAAACAGACAAAAATATCCGGAAAAAGTGGTTTTATTTGTTTATGAAAATAAATAATTGACATTTCCTCCGTCAGCCAGAAGATACGTCATTGGCCCAAGTTAAGGGGTTTAATTGGGGGAATGTTACAAACTTTTCAATTAATTTAAGAAACAGCTGATGGGTAAAACGTTACAGTAAACAGAATGTTCAACGTTGATGAACGCGGGTAGCCCTACTGTCTATTCCTGGAAAGGTAAGAAGGGGAAGAAAAGCTCAGGGTGCAGATGTAATCACAAGCAGGCACTACAAACGGGAATTACAGCACATGAAAGCTAGGCTACATATGAAAAAATTGAAGACAGAGTTATTTTTCAATGAAAATAAAAAAAATCACGAAGAATATTTTGCTTATTGGTTTTGTATTTAAGTGTGGAGGTAAAGGAAGAAGACATGATCCAGTTTAAGGACTGTAGGCCATGGGTACACACAAGACGTGCCAAGATAAAATCTTTCATGAAGACATATTTCTGTAAAGACTGAAAAAATAATATAGTAATAATTTGTTTCTTTCATAATGCTATTGTTGTGCTTTTTTAAAATGCTATTTATAGATGTCCTTTTGAGGTCGAACTTAGGCAACTGTGGCACCAAATTAGGTAACCGCTTTCTCAAACAGTACCATTTACTTACTAATAGTTTACACTATTTAATATATATTAGAAGTCATGTTTAAAGAAATATATCTCGTGAAAGTGCATTAATTAGGGAATATTCTGCATACTGTATTGTTTTAATTGGTTGCTTCATAAAATAATGTCTTAAAAAAAACGTCGTCCCTATACGTAAACACGAATTATTTTTTATACTAATTCTGACTATGGTATATTCGCATCATTTTCACACTTTGGAATCAAACCTTTGAAAAATCACCCTATGTATGACGTGTAGGGTGTTTCTTAAAAACGTCATATGTGACAAGCGTGTTATATTTTTGTCAATGTAATAGTATATAAATTGTCGTTAAATTGGACATTTACTTACATTTTATCTAAAAATTATAATATTTCATTTACGACTTGCAAGGCATTTGTACATATTATTTTGAAATTTAAACAAGACTTTCTCGAAAACGACTAGGCGTAGGGTTTTTAAAAGAACCATATTTGATAATTGTGACATGCGACTAAATAATTCGCAATGTAAATTCCAAATACGTTACCGCATTATGGAAACTATTTCGTAATAAAGTTAGAAACAATATTATTTTCATGAAATCATCTTATAACAGCAACAAATGTTGTTTGGAGAGATTTGTTCCGTTAAACATTAGCCAGTCACTCAGTTTTTTCATCTGAAATGTTTTCTCTCATATTTGTTACAAGCGAACCGGCCCGGCTTTGCCCGGGTACAATTGAGTTTTACAGCGATACACTAATAAATAAATTGGGAAAAGACAACTCATTTCTGTGAAAACAGAATTGTAAAATAATACCATGTTGGCCTAGGTTTTTAACTGATTACGACAACCCAAAAGGAAGGAAATATTTTTAACCCAATAGCCAAGAAGTAGGGTAATGTTTTTGGAGTGTATCTATGCAACTATCCCGTAGTCACCACATTTACGCTTTTCAGCGGCGATGTGTGAAAATCAAAACGTGAGCTTCATCAAGGAGTATCTTCAGAAGAAGTGTACCTAGGTACCACTTTTTACGCTTGGCTGAGGGATCTTAATCCATCACCAAAATTAAGCAACATTACCAGTGGCACACATTTACATGGGTGACCGTTTAGTGGCATAACATCTGAGCGCTTCCGGGCTTCGGAGGGTACGTTAAATATTCGGTCCCGGTTGTTATCGATTGATAGCAGTCGTTAAGCCAGTTTTAAGATGTCCTTGAGTGACCTGATAAACACTGACATCAGAGGAAAAAAATATTTCGGTCACGTTCCCAGTCGTTGCAGAATTACGTGTTGTTTTTGTTCCACGGGAAACGTACAATTTTCTGGGATAAAAAGTGTCGTATGTCCTATTCCAGGACCTAAAGTACCTACATACCAAATTTTATCAAAATCCGTTTTGCCGTTCGGTCACGTTCCCAGCCTTTGCAGAATTAGGTTTTGTTGTTATTCCACAGGAACAGTACAATTATTCGGGATAAAAAGTACCCTATGTTCTATTATAGGACCTAAAGTACCTCTAAAAACCAACTTTCATCAAATCCGTTCAGCCGTTATAGAGATGAGTGGTAACAAACAAACAAACATACACACACACAGAGAGACTTTCGCACCTTTCGCATTTATAATATTATTAAGATTAAGATAAACTAGTGCTTCAGGTTCAACATCAAAGTAGTTCTGAGCCCTTAGGATTCACTTTAAACTATAGGTCGTGTGTCTTATATATATATATATATATATATATATATATATGTATATACACACACACACACACGAAGGCTGATTCAGAAGTTATGGCAACTATTGTTTATCTCCCAAAAATTGATCCAACACAGGAAATGTAATATGTACAGTTGAAAGTGTACGACAGGTACGTTTTAAAGGTGACGCCACATGATTTTATAGATGCAGGAATGTCCGGCAAGGAACAAAGACTAACATTACTGCTTGAACGGGCACGTATCGTACGTGTACGAGCTGTTTAACATCCTTCAAAGTAGTCTCCGAGATTGTCCACGGATGCAGACATCGTCCCAGCATTTCGACGAGAAGTGGCGTACATTATTAAAGGATCTCATGTAGCCGATGGTATTTCCTGTCTGTCTTATCGCTAGCAACGAACGGTAGACACCTTCGGAGACCACTTTGAGGGATGTTAAACAGTTTGTACACTTAGATATGAATCCGTTCAAATGAGTGTATACAGGCTGTACGAGAATAAATCATTTAAACGGTGATTTAAAGCGGCCAAGTTTGTCTCTGTTCTTTGCTGGACATTCCGGCATCATGTGGTGTCTCCTTTCAAACATACTTGTCGTACACTTTCACCTGTACATAGTAAATTTCCTATGTTGGATCATTTTCGGGATATAAACAATAGTTGCTATGACTTCTGAATCGGCTATCGTGTGTGTTTATATACGTATACATATATATACAGACGTATATACACATATATGTTTCTACTACTTTTTTCGCGACTAAACTGTAGCCGAAAAGGTCTGGTCGAATTTAGTTACGCCATATATATACATATATATATATATATATATATATATACACACACACTGCCAAACAATGAAAATAGTGCACCACGAAGAAACCGTGCCGTGCCATGCGACAAGCACGAAACAATGGCGTGTAGTAAAGTGTCGCAAGGTAAGCTGGTGTTTACTTAGTGCTGTTCACACTCGGCGCACGCAGCAGGAACCAGTAACTAGAGAATGGTCGGGAGAAATTTTGTGTACTGCGGCCACTCACGAGAGAGCGGCGAGGCACCCATTACACAAGTGCCATGACGTCAATAGCACTACTTCGTTTAAGTGGCCAAAGTGTAAACTAGCAAAAGATTAGGTATTGCACAGAGCAACACACAGAATTCCTTGCAACAGAGCACCATACGCTGCTGCCATGAAACGATGTAAAAAGTGAAAGTACTGACTGGTACGCCCATGATCTCATGACTATGAGTTTGTGTATGACCGCTCACCCGGCAGTGGCACTGCAAGCACCGACCAGTGGTCATAGACACTGGAGACTAGTCGAAGCCATTTTAACGCGAGAAACACCACATTTAAACAACCAAGCACACAACGTGAAGAAGAATACCGGGAAGAACATTGCTTTACGCAATTGACGGACTTCAAGAAAGGACTCACAATCGGATGAAAACTATATGTGTTCGTATTAC
Source organism: Clitarchus hookeri (assembly GCA_002778355.1). Lineage (NCBI taxonomy): Eukaryota > Metazoa > Arthropoda > Insecta > Phasmatodea > Phasmatidae > Clitarchus > Clitarchus hookeri. The sequence goes on along the minus strand of NQII01006952.1, from coordinate 15,973 downwards.
CATATAGCTTACAATAAGAATCGCCCGCACCATATTTCCCGATGCTGTTGGGTGCACTGGATACGTGAAAGAACACACGCACATGGAGGACCGGCTCAGGACGGACGAGGCTGACTACTAGTCGAGAGGATCGACGGATAATGCGCCAGACTCGGAGGAATAAAATGTCGACCCGGTACACGATACTGGCCTGTGTTAGGGCTCCTGTGTGCCCACGAACCATTTCCCGACGTCTTTCGAAAGCGAATTTGCGATCCCAGCGCTCATTACATGTGTTGCTTTCTGCAGCAGTGACGGCTTCGCTTGCAGTGCTGCCAGACCAAGGCAATATGAAACGCCACAGATTGGCGATGTGTGGTGTTTAGTGATGAGTGCCTCTTCATTATTGGGACTGATGATTAAAGTACCTGCAAGTGGAGGTCCCCTGGTGAACACCACAATGCTAACCTAGGTATCGAGCACTACAGTTTCCCCACAGCAGAAATTATGGCCTGGGATCCATAACCTACGATTGTAGATCCGTTATCGTTGTGTTATGCAAAACATTGGCCAGTCTAGCATAATATAGATGATATCCTAAACCTCCATCTGCTTCCTTTCTGGCCAGGATTTCAGGGGCGATATTCCAGCAGGACAACAGTCGACTGCATACAGCACGGGTCGCGCAAGACATTCTCCGTCAGGTCCAAACACTAATGTGGCCTGCCCGCTCCCCTGTGATGTCCACAATCGATCATGCGTGGGACTAGTTGAAACGCCAGCTGCTGCCGTACCACAGTATCCGGAATTCGGAACACACCATCCAAAAATTATAGGCGCGCCTGCCTAAAGACATTCGGCATGTGTTGGACTCCATGCAAGACAGTGTTGCAGAGTGTATCGTAGTGCGAAGGAGTGCAACGCACTATTGAAGATGGCCTGATGACGTACCACCGTTACATAATTATTGTGTCTTGTTGCTATGTTTTTGTGAGCGCATGTTCCTTACTCATCTGTATCAGAATTTCTTATAAAGCTTAAGTACCATCCGATGAGTCCATTTGCATGCGCTATTTTTATTGTCTGGCAGTGTAGTTAAGCGAATCATGAAAACTGGTTTTATAATTTACGTCTTAGACGAATATCTTTAAAAAATTATAATAATTGAGATTAGGTTCTTTTTGTTTAACATACTTTGGAATATAACTGGCGTAATCGTATCTTAATTATGTTGCTAACAGTTTCGCATTGTCCCTTCATTAACGAACGAATGTTTAGTTAGTATAATTAATGAAGTATTAGTTTTTACACATTCTGTTGTAATAAGAAACAACTTGCGCTGTTACACTAAATACTGAACTTGTTATTAATAATAACAACACGTCACGGCAACAATATTTAAACACGATCAATTTAAATTAATACTAATACAAATTAATCCGAGCTTCAGAAGCACGCTGCCGTAATTGAATACAGTCTCTTCCACACTTGTTAATGTCGTTTTAATTTTAAATAAAACTATCATTACATGGCTTGTAGTAGCACAAAGTATATCGTTATTTAATATCGCTTTTTTATATACTTAACGGATACAGAAAATTCGGCCAATTTTAGCCATCTGAAAACATTATTTGGTTTTATTACTTCATCGCAGACAATCGGGGCGCAACACAAAAAATACCGTTCTGATGTACTGCAACAAATCAGTGAACAGCTTTTTCAGACTGCATTGCCTCAAAAAATATTACCCTGGATACTGGCGAAATTATGAAAAGAGCCAATATTAAACCTAACTACTAACTTCACGTAAATAAAATAATACAGTCTCCAGTCGCGGGCATTACAATGTACAAATATCTTGTCTAACACTCTGCTAGTATCATTATAACTCTCCATCGTAGATCGCGACTAATACAAATATGTTTGGTGCATGTTGTTATTGGTAGAAGCAGTTTATGACGCTAAATACTAAAACCTGAAGGACGCAATGAAAGATTAGAGGCAGGCAAAATTAGCGTTATTATTTGGTACCACGTGAGACTTGACTGCCTACTTGAGAAAAATTCGTGATTTTATTGACTATTGGCAATTACACGGCGTCGTTTACCCGTGTGGCCGCTTTAATGAAGCTTGGTCGCTGAACTGCTGATCCTTTTCTTATTGTCTGCTTATGTGAACAACGAAAAGAACAAATCACATTTTCGAGTTCAACCTGTCCTCACATAATAATACGAATTTTGCAGGTCTCTACGAATGATTTCCTTCACACGTGCGTGTATTATATTATTATTTAACGCTGTTTCCTGCTGGGTACAGTGTGGAACATTAAATACTTTCCCTGTGCAACGTTCCGTATAGAAGACACTGATGACAGAGATGCGTAAAGTGCGATAGGTGCACGCAGCACGACGAACACACTGCACGCCAGTTCAGTGCACGACGGTGCACTTGATGCGCGCGGCAGTGTCCTAAGCCTCAAGCGTGAAAATATCTCGACGCAAGCGACCACATTAAAGTCATTGATGCATGCAAAAATTATATATATTTATAATGTTTATTAATGGAATGTTGCTCATTAAATTTATTAATACATTTCAAGTTGCATACTGTGTAGTTTAGAAGTTTTAAAAATTAATATTTTTTATTATTCCCCAGAAAATATTTAGTATTTTGTCTAGCACTATCGATTCGAAAGTGTATAAATTAAACTTTTTTGTACACAATTAAATGAAGGCCTGCTTGCTTGTCAAAGCTGAAATATATGAATCATAATTTCGAAATTTATTTGTTTAATTGACTTCAAAGTAAATTTTTAACTGGATATGGTGAAATTTTATTTAAAAAATTTACTTATTATTGGTTTGTGGTTTTAATAACTGCTTAGAAAAAAGTTCATAAAATTAAATCAACCTTTTAAGATACGTTTTTACTTTCGCTGACATTTTGTTTGTTTAGGGCACATAAAACGCGCGTTCTATAGTAGACGATATGAAAGTTGGCGTCAACTACTCAAGTCTCCATAATTGTCTTATGAACGTACTTCGAACTGAAATTTTGGTCTCGCTAAAAACTGGCTGGTCTATAACAAGCATATGTACACTTTGTATATGCCACTTCTGTATAACTTTTGGTGTCGCGGTGGCTGAGAGCTTAGATTTCTCGCCTCCCACCAGGGCGACGCGGGTTCAATCCCCGGCTTGGTCACTCCTGGATTCTCGCAAGTGGGAATCATCCTGGACGATGCCGCTGGTCCGCAGGTTTCCACGGGGATCTCTCGTTTTTCCCGCTCATGCATTCTGGCGCTGCTCCATTCTCACCTTATTTCAGTCTCATCGGCTCTCAAGGCCTTTCAACTCAATATAACTTGCTTCCGAGCTGTGGCCACTTTCACTGTGCACCGACAGCCTTAAGAAGACTCATCACTCACAGAGAATAACTGCTTGCCTTTGTAGGCGGACTGTGAATGGCTTGGTACATCTAGCAGATATCACTATCAACAACATAGATACAACAACTGATATGTTTCTCTCTTCCCCACTATTTTACTAGCTCGCATTGTGTTGCTCCGGCATTTTACACTTATTTCTTTTCTCTTTCATGTAAAGCGTGCAATTCCTTCGGAATATACGTTTTTTTTTCAATTCCAGCGATGGCAACCGAGTATAAAATTTAGAAACATTTTTATTAAGATTATAAGAGTGCATGCAACAGACCAATTTCAAGAATAGCCAAACAATAATTTGTTGTAAAAATGTCGATTTTGCTCTAAAAGCTATATATATATATATATATATATATATATAGATATATATATACACATATATGTATAAAAATATGTAAATAAAGTATTCTAGATACAAAAAATGAACGATTATTTTCATGACAATCTTAAATTTAAACATTGTCAAGCGATTGTCTTTTGAGAAATTTTTCTCCGTGAGTGTTATGCACGCTATTATGCAAGTTGCATGAGTCTGCGGAGTACATACAATATCAGCATCTGTGATGAATCCTCGTAAGAAGCATTCATTGAACAGTGATTGAACCATAGTGGCAACCTTGTTTGATTGTCTCTGGTCGAGTACTCGTCTACGAGCTGCCTCCACTGCTGGACCATGGCCGGGGACTCGGGGAGGTTCTGCGTGTAGTAGCGGATGGGGTACGCCTCGGAGGTGGTCGGCGCTTCCAGGTCCCCCACCAGGTGCTCGTCCCGCAGCTGCTTGTCCTCGAACAGGAATGGCACGGCGTCTATGCGGAACCCGTCAACTCCTTGCTCCAGCCAGAACGTCATCACGTTCTGAAACATAAAAACCGCGTTACGCGAATAATTAAAACCGCCTGATCTCTTCTACTGTCACGCGCATCGCATTATCATGCGAACTTGAAGAATTTGCCAGTTATATCATGCGTGTAGAAATTATCCGATGAGGAGAAATTTCCTACAATGTAAGCCTGTGGCAATATTTATTTGTTGCAGTGCCTTCCAAAATGGCGGATAGTTGGACTATTTATTTACTAAATTTCGTCCACACGCCAGGCATTTCAGTTAAAGGCAGGGATTAATCAGATAAGGGCTAAGAAAAAAATTTGTCTAAGTGCGAATTCCCCAAATATATAGTCAATAACAGAATTAGCAGTACTTGATATGCTTCGAAGAGGTTTCTTTTATTGACTATGAATTAGTATTATCAAAACCATTACATACGACAGTGTAATATTTTCGAATAAATTGTTAATTTTGATCGAAAAATAACCCACAGAAGCTACAAAACCAGTATGTATGCAAAATTAATTGTTTTAGAATTTATGAAATTCTATAATGAAATACTCTATCCAAACAATTTTTGTCTGCCTTCTTAATTTTAAACGAATTTGGTTTTCTTTAGATTTTATGTTAGAATTTTTTAAAGGTTTTTTTTGCTTATATATAGATGAGTATTTGGGTTTCGTAGAACTGCAACTAATATTATTTCGTTAATTTTATAACAATTATTTTGACATATTTACTGATATTGTCCTTTACAGCTCTAATTTTCGGCAAAATGTTAGCAAATTTTTAATTCTTATACTACAGATTGTATCAAGTGCTGCTGTATATTATGGATACAATCATTCAAATATCTTGTCAATAAATCTAACTCCATTAATTATGAAGTCATTCTAATTCTGTTATAGATATAATGTTTCAGGTGTTCCCGCATTGCGGCACGTTTCCAAGTCTCTTGACTGGTAACGAGATATGGCCTGTAACACTACAAGAATAACACCACCGCATTAATAAAGTGAGCTTACAGTACAGCAATTTTTAAGTTGCCTTCTACATTACTGATTGCATGGAAAATGTGATGGGAATAGATACAATATTAACGATTAAATTTCAGGCGACGTCGTTCAACATAGCACAACAAAAATATAAATTAATGCATTTACTGCACACAATTAAAACTGACCGCATGATAAATCGGTTTTTAATAGGTTCGAATACTCCATGCTTATAATATGTATCACAAAAACCGCAGCAAATATATATAAAATAATATAGGTTCACAATTTAAATGACGTTGTACTGTAGTAGTACTAATGACACGTCTATTTTCTTGGGTTTTATTTGGTATTTCCGAAATACGATATTAAAAACGTATACATTCAATTGGTGCTTTCTGATAAGTGACAGACAAAAGATAGAGTGAAAAGCTTATTAAATTTTCGCAGTTGTTACAAGCGTTATATAAAGATTTGTTAAGACAACTCTTATTATTCGGTAGATATGGCATACCACTCTGAAAAGTTTATATGGCTTGTAATACTGTAACGAGACGCTGTCGAACCATGCAACACCTCTCATTGCTGTAGAACTACGAGCACATCAACTTTGACGCTATTCGCCTCCTTGTGATATGATGTACAGGGATGGTCACAGAGTCTTGAGTTATTTTTACCAGGCCCAGACTATAAGGTGCCTTGAAGATTGAGGGTAAACAATAATGTAGTCACTCGGTGTTTCAAATGTGCTAGGTTATATTTTACCGGAAATTCACACACCCTTTCCCGGAAACTACCACTTTTTCGGGAATACACTTATACTTTTCCGGAAATTTATTTACTTTTTCGGAAATTCACATATAGTACTGACCCTGCAAGATGGTACCTTGCGAGTTGGAGGGCCTTAAGGGCTGATTACATTGCTCTGGCTAACGTTTCTGACGTCTTGGAGGACACTAGGCGTTGGGACCTGCCCCTGAGTGGTGACGTTGGAACTTATCTGTATTTGGTGCTCTGGTAGGATGTTGTCTGGTATGTTGGGCGGCCCCCTTAATGGGCCGTAGGCTCATTCTAATTGGCGTGGTGGACTCAGCTGGCTTCCTGCGGCGGTTTCAATCATGACTCTCCACGACTGACTGTTCCTGGGTTCTCTCCTTGGTGACGTTATGATTGACTCACTGACTGAGCGACTGATTCCCGCTCCGTATCGCACAGCGCATCCCGTCTTGGTGATACAACTGTTTTGTTCCCATCACACGACTGTCTACTCTCGCATTTCGGCATGGCGCTCCTGTCTGTCACCTCTCGGAACGGGTTACAACTGTTCTTCATTACTGACTCTGTCGGGAGCCGAACCCCGGCCTTGGTTGACGGACTCACCCGACTGTCTCGCGTCTCGGCGCGGCGTATAACAACTTACTGACTGACTGATTCCAACGAGGGGCTCCAGTGAGCCCTCCTTCGATGTACGCCTCTCAGTATCACGACTGACTTCAACTGACTGACTGAATCAACTGATTCCGACGAGGGGCTCTGGCGCCCCCTCACCCGTCTGCCGGCGCCTCCGGCGCGGCGTATAACAACTGACTGACCTGATTCAACTGATCCCACCATGTCTCACAAGTTGGCTTTACACTCTCTTGATACCCCCCTTACCACAGATTCACACACGTGTCTCCCTTGTTGGGGGAAGGAGGGTGGAAGGTGCCGAACAATGACCCACTTTCTCCACATTTCAGGACTCTTGTTGGGGGAGGGGGAAGGGGGGGTGAGGGCCAGCGGCCCCTGCCAAACACTATCAGCCCTTCTCCCTCAGNGGGGGGGGGGGAACCGTGACCTAACTGCCAAGCTCTGTGAGCTCTTGTCGGCGATATTCTAGCTGCTGCCCTCCTTGGCGCATGTCTTAATTTCCTGGTGAGCGAAAATTGCTAGGCTACCTCGGCTTGACCTTGACATGCGTTAATGACTTATACGTCCCCTCGGGTCAACCTGACCTGGTCGCGTGTGTCCCGTGGCGCATGTCAACTATAGGTGCTCGTGGGGAAGATAAAATGGTGGGGAGGTGTCGGCGATGCTTCTACTTACAATATGCGTTATGTGTCAACTTTATGGACCTTTACTATCCCTAAGCAGGTAAAGTCATTATCGGTCGTCGCATGCTCTCGGTGCCTCATAGTTATCACGGTTAGTTAACTTAACAAATACCTTAATGTTTATTAATTTTTCTCCCGAACTTCTATCTATAGTTAGCTCGATGTAACAGTTTGCCTTTTTTAATGTGCAAGGTTTTTAAGTTTGAAATATGTAATATAAATTATTTTTCTCGGTTAGAATTCAGACGCTTGACACTGTGCGAGACAGAAGAGAGCTCTTATATGATCCGCACAGGTCACTTGACCTAAAAGGAAAAATATTATATGGGGTCGTGTATAATGGACATTTAGTTCCCATCATTAACAATTAAATCATTCGTAAATGTGACGATGCGTAAGTAAGATATTATAACAGTGCTTTAAGAGAATAAGTGGAAATTTTGTCAGTGCCTTTTTTTCGTCTTTGCATTTAAAATAGATTTCACGTTCTTTACACCAGAGGTTCTGGGGAGTCTTGTATTAAATGAGTTGGCCATTTAAAGAGTGGGAAGACCAGGATTATGGGCAGTTATATACACTATGCTATAACGATATATACCTATACCAAATGATATTACAAGGTGAGTATAAAAGAATACCCCCAACTTTGAAGGTCTATAGTATCAAAACAAAACAACCTAAAACCTTTATTGACAAATCAAATGAACCATGGAATCGTGAAGTTTCTTTACCATACATTCATAAATTATTAAATGTGACCACCACGAGCAGCTCGAACGACATCTACGCGATAATCAAACTCGTTCCACATTTTTGTCAGCATGTACGGTATTACGGTTGGGATGGCATCACAACTTACAAAGAAGTACCGAATGTAAATTTTTATTAAACTGTGTTTTCTTCCTCATGCATTTACACAATGTTATTTTTGTTGTTTTGGGACAACATTGCATTGTAGACAGTAGTGTTCATATGTCGGTTTTGGAGCATGCATCGTGCATCGGATCTCGGGTCCGTTCGCCATCTTGGCAAGCGCGGGTGGCGGCCATGCTGGTCGAAACCTTCTGCCATATTGGCAGGCGTAACAATTAGGTCAGCCATTTTGTATGTTCTTCCCCCAACATAACAAGAAATTAGTTAAATAAAAAAATAAAAAAGTTTTAATAAAAAAAGTATTTTGATATAAAATTTAAAAGTATCTGCCCACCAACTTTGATTTTTTTTTTGTAATTTAATTATTTTAGAGTGTCGTTGCAGATTATAATTTCATTTTTCTACTTTTTACATTAATTTAAAAAAAAATGCAATTCAGTAATGTTGCTTAGAAATAATTTTAAGAAAATTAAATAATCTCGGCCTGCCACTTCAGTAACCAGTACATCGGGGGACGTATGGTTGCGCACTTCTCCCTCACAAAACCTTTCGCCAAAAAAATTTTTATCTAAGAAAAATGCTTTAATTTTAATACATTTGTAAAAATTAAATAATTTTGGCCCACTACCTCGGATTTCGAAAAGTTTTATTAGCACTTTTAACTGTTAATAATTTTTTCAATGAAAAGTGATATATATATATATATATATTATAATATGAGAGTGCAATCCAGGTAGGACCTTTTAAAAAAATATGCGAATGTTATTACTTTTTTTTTGTTTTCGGAAAAGGAAATGTTTAATTAATTAAAGGTGGTATTCAGCTTTACGTTTTATGAAACTGAATTAAAAAAATAATAAACCCACCTAGCAGGCTCGCAAGACTCTTGTCATAACAGGCGTACATCTAGATGCCACTGCGGGTAAAGGAAGGGGAGGGATGATGTCCACCCCGAGCCAAGTGCAAGCTAACTGATCTTGTTCGCTGTATCCCGTACTTATAAACCTGGAAGTATCTGGTTATATAAAAAGGTATGTTATAAATCAGACCTTATGTATCGTTTATATGGTGTTTATCAATCTGCCTTNGTATCTGGTTATATAAAAAGGTATGTTATAAATCAGACCTTATGTATCGTTTATATGGTGTTTATCAATCTGCCTTATGAGCTGCTCGTTCCTGTATACAGGTTCTGCAGGCCGGGAACCAAGCTAGCTAAAAGGCTGGCATGCAGCGATATTAGTATCAACATGCTGGACAATGAATGCAAGTGGCACAAAATTGCCTATTCCCAGCACAATTATCTGCAAGCCAGACACCAGGCATACAATATACCCGTACATAGGGCGGGCGAAATAAGTCGCGCACCAGACACCGGACTCAGCGAAAAAATAGCTGCTTGGTACATTTAAAATGCGGTGAAAGCCAACATGAATATGGGCATAGTGGCTTAGAAAGTAAGACGAAGTTCCAAGAGGAGAGGAAAAAAAAAAAGATGGGAGGTTTCCTTCCTGCCTTGATACCTGCAATTGATGCTCTAGGCCAGGGATGGCGAACCAATGGCACGCGTGCCATCAATGGCACGCGAAACAATATTTTGGGCACGCCACGCCACGGATCAAAAAGTTAGCATTTTAGTTTAAAATAACAAAGTTCACTATGACGTATTGATGCATTCTGCATCCCGAGATATATTTTTCCGTCAGCAGGCACACACTGTCGAAACTCGCAACGACAAGGAAACGCGAACAGCCGCCATAAACCAGCTAAGGGTTCGGCGAGCGTGCCAGAAGAATGACGCCAGGATTCCGCCGCGACGAGAAGGCACAGCCTCTCGCAGCTGCGTCGAAAACGTTAAAAGGTTTCACAGCCCACAGCTGCATTTCTCTCGCAGGCTGGCTACTGCCAAAAACCAGCTAATAGCTTTGGCGAGCGTGCTGGAACAATAACACCAGAATTCCGGGAAGGAAGGAACACGTGTGTCTCGCAGCGGAAAGGGGGACGCTAAGCCCTATACAACTGGGGCCGGGTATCCCACTCGAGCACGTGGTGGGCGAAGCCATAAAACTTTAATGCCAAAATCGCCGGCGCCGCTGAGACCACGTGCGGATAGCCGCAGCGCCGAACACGTGTTTACGACCAAGGGCGCGGCGTTCAGCCCCCAGCCACGTGCGAGATGAGGCGTTTTAATATGGCTAACGGGCTAATAAAACGGCGGAGGAGCAGACGAGAAGAGGTCAGTTCTACCACAGACGCGGAGGGAGTGAGTCGGCGTACGCGAGTCGAGGAAAGAGGAGTGGAGCCGGGAGGAGTGGAGTTCGAGAGAAGGCATCACGACGCCAAGACCAATCTGCGAGGAACTGTCGCAGCCTCCCGACGAGGTGACGAAGCAGCCCCGAGTTCGACACCGGAGCGGAGTCAGCCCCAGCCGAGAGACGAACCAGCGCCTCGAGACAAGCTAAGTAGAGACATGCAGCAAGTGTGAAGAACCTTGTTAAGCGAAAAATAAAACGACATACGTGAACTCTCAAGGAAGTTCAAATTCATTTGGTAAATTTGAACTACGAACAGTAGTGTCAACATATTTACACGCCCTATCACTGAGGACTAGCATCCATTGCTGGCGCCCTACGCAGAGAGCAGATACAGACTTATACGCCATAGCGCAAATAGGGAGGTATCAGTATTATATTAGGAACGAACGCGCGCGAGTGATCCTACGGACCTACGCTAAGGAGTGAACGGGTGCGGTGCGCGGGGCGGCGGGCGGAAAGCGCGCTCGTTTGTTATTGTCTTGCCTTAGTTACGTCGTGGACTACAATTGCTAATGACGCATAGTTTGTTGACGTTTTCGTTCGTTCAATTTCGTTGACACAACTGTATTTTAAAGTTGATTTTTAACTATTATTTACCATGGCTAGTTCAGCAAAAAAACAAAAAGGGCAAGATAGTAAGTGTAATAGAGAATTTCAAACTTGGTGGACTGAAAAATATGGCATGATAAGTAAAGGCGACAAAGCGGTGTGTGTTTTATGTTCTGGTACAGTGGTATGTAGAACATCGTCTGTAAAACGGCATTTTGAAACAAATCACAAATCTCTTAGTCAAAAAAGCGAACCAGTGCAAAAGGAATTAATTGCAAGTGCAATGAAAGACAGAAATAAACAGTCAACGTCTATGATTAAATATGTTGGCAAAAATTGTCATACGAGCGCGGCAAGTTACTCGGCTGCAAATGTCATTGCTCGGCATAGTAAACCTTTTCAAGATGGAGAGTTTTTGAAGGAAGCCTGGTTAGCATGCGCGCCCTCACTTTTTGATGATTTCGATAATAAAGATAAGATAATTCAGCGCATTAAAGATACTCCTCTATCTAGAAATACAATAAAGGAAAGAATCTTAAAACTGGCCGAAAATATAACAGATCAACAAAAAATTGACATTAACTCCGCTCCTTTTATATCGCTATGCATTGACGAAAGTACTGACATTACTAAATCTGCACGTTTAGCTGTTTTTGCTCGATATTGCGTAGGAAACATCATTAAGGAAGAATTAATTGCGATAACATCGTTGCTAACAACTACAAAGGGCACAGATATTTGTACGGCTGTTAAAAATTCGCTTGCTGAGAAAGAAATTGATTTTAAAAAAATTGTTTCAGTCACAACTGATGGTGCTCCAAGTATGGTGGGCAAAAAAAATGGTTTCATAAGTTTATTTCAAACAGACGTAGGACATTCGATTCTTGAATTCCACTGCATAATTCACCAACAAGCCTTGTGTGCTAAGAGTGGTTTAACATCTCTTGATAAGGTAATGGCGGTAGTCACAAAAATAGTCAACCTCATATCGTCGCACGCTTTAAATAAGCGAAAGTTTGATGCTTTGTTGAATGAAGTCAACTCGGTATATAATGGCTTACTGATGTATAATAATGTTCGCTGGCTGAGCCGCGGGAACGTACTTCAAAGATTTGTTGACTGCTTGGAAGAAATCAGACTGTTTGTGCAAAATGAGGGAAAAATTGAACAATACCCAGAGTTGTTGGATGTTATGTGGCTTTCAAAATTGATGTTTTTTACAGACATATGCCAACATTTCAATGAATTGAACGTAAAGCTTCAAGGCACAAATAAAACAATTATCGTCATGATAGATCTCATTCGCGCTTTTGATGCTAAACTACATGTTTTCAGGAACGATATTACTACAAAAAACTACAAGTATTTCCCAAACTTGAAAAAAAATTTCAACCATTTAGATATACATGAGAAACCAGGTGGAGAAGTAACTGAAGAATTTATTTCTGTAATTGATTCTTCAATCAAGGGATTCTCAGCGAGATTTTCTCAGTTCAGAGAATTATCGGAAACACTCAAGTTTATTATGTACCCTGATGTGACTTCATTTGATAAACTGAATTTGTCCCCATTCGATTGGTTGGAAATTGAANTTATTATGTACCCTGATGTGACTTCATTTGATAAACTGAATTTGTCCCCATTCGATTGGTTGGAAATTGAAGAATTGGAAATGCAGCTGATTGATATCCAGTCTAGTTCAATATGGATTCAAAAATTTATTGAATCAAGGAAAGAGTTGGAATTAATTGAAACAGAAAGATTGTCAAGCAATATNATCAGACCTTATGTATCGTTTATATGGTGTTTATCAATCTGCCTTTTGAGCTGCTCGTTCCTGTATACAGGTTCTGCAGGCCGGGAACCAAGCTAGCTAAAAGGCTGGCATGCAACGATATTAGTATCAACATGCTGGACAATGAATGCAAGTGGCACAAAATTGTCTATTCCCAGCACAATAATCTGCAAGCCAGACACCAGGCATACAATATACCCGTACATAGGGCGGGCGAAATAAGTCGCGCACCAGACACCGGACTCAGTGGAAAAATAGCTGCTTGGGGCATTTACAATGCGGTGAAAGCCAACATGAATATGGGCATAGTGGCTTAGAAAGTGATACGAAGTTCCAAGAGGAGAGGAAAAAAAAAGATGGGAGGTTTCCTTCCTGCCTTGATACCTGCAATTGATGCTCTAGGCGGTATCGCCGGGGCTGTTACGAATATTGTTAGTGGGGTGAAACGAGTCTCGAAAGAACATAAGATATAGGAGGAATACTGCCACTACAACTGTAAACAGGAAGCTATGGCCATGGATAAAAAAATGGCCAAGGACTTTACATATGACAGCCCTACCAAGGAGGAGTTGCGAGAAATAGAAACCATTGCAACAGGAAGAAGTGCTAATGAAGTCTCTACCGTAACGCCTGCTTACAAACATGGATTTGGAACTGTTTGCAAAAAAATTGAAGATACATTATTTTCGCGGTGTGTTCATGCGAGATGCTTTGCCCTCTAAACCAAAATGTGATGAATGTGCGGTAAGCAACCCGGATACGACAGCCGGGCCTGGTAAAAAATGGGTAACTTATGTAAAACATGGCAAACGTTCGGTATGGAAGGACAGTTTCGGTAATTTGCATCCACCACCCGATTTGTGGCAGTACCTGGAAAATTGTAAACTGACTTATAACTACGAGATGGAGCAGATGCCAATCACATAAAACTGCGGATACTT